>MU204302.1:463931-488002 GCA_017309775.1 Paedocypris sp. Pulau Singkep | reverse complement strand
TCATCAGCATCATGACAGTATACATAGCAGCTTTTACTACAGTCAGATGATCAGCTCTCGGACATGAGTTCTGAAGAAGAGGGAAGCAGAGGAGCAGGTTTCCATCCGTCTCAGTAGAATTCATCACATCAGCCACAGATGCCAATAAAATGTTCTGCGAAAGTGTATAAAAACTGAAAATGACAAATTTAAGAATAAAGAGACTTAATTTACAAATTATTAACTGAAAAAGCCCAATATCTAAACAAAAGTAAAGACATATGTTATACATTGTTTTACAAATCACCACTAAGGACAAACAGCTACTCAAAACAGATGAATCCATATGCATTTACAGTGTATATATATATTCTCAGGTACCGTGACCTCCTCTCAGCCTGTCACTGTGTCTATAGCAACGTGAGCATCATACACCCAAAGGAGCAAAAGGCTGAAATTAGTCATTTTTATATTCGACTTTGCAATGAGCTCAATAAACATCAGATGAAACTGTAAATTTTTAAAATTTTTGAATACTTGCTTTTTGTTTTAATCCTTACTGTATGTCACACTTTTACATAGGTTATCCCACAGATATACAGTAGAAGAGCTGGCTTTTTTATAACAAGAATATAAAAACTATTATCCCTTTCTGCTTATAAGAAAATTAGACTAATGTTCATACATCATTCTAAATATTGTAATGTTTTTATTGACAAGCATTTTGGAAAAAATGTTCAAACATTTTCATGTGCCTATAACATTTATTGTGTAATTTGTTCTAAATAAAAGTGACCAGTAAGAATAAAGTGTATCGTAGTGGTCAAAATATTAACAGGAAATGCACATCTTTAAATATAGTCCAAAAATGTTAAGTTAATACTTTATGCATATAGTAGGCTTTTCAGAATTTTACTTGTTTTTCTTAACAGTAATTTTAATAGTATGCACACTGGGAGTGTCTGATTTAGACCTGCACTAAGATGATTTCACAGTCTAAAAAGAATCAAATATTTACATGTGAGCAAAATCGGAATATATTAGGAATGTAATCTCTAATACTTGAATTTTACTAAAATCCGTTTTTTTTTATGGTAACAAGTAAAACGTGTAAGCCTACTTTTAAACAAACAGAAACAAACAAACAATTGACTTTGTAAAATAATATCCCTACTGTTCATGTCTCATGTCAACAAGACAAGGCTACACTACTATAGATACAGTTCCTTTATTTATCTAAATGTCATTTATTGAAATGATTGTATCACATTTGTCTGAATTACTGTACTGAATATCTGTTTTCCAATACCTACAAAAGTACATGTTCATCCAAAAGATCAGTATTACAAAATGTTAAATTGAACTTAGATTTGATCAACACAAAACACACATTTTATTGTTAAAGTATTGCAGTTGTGATGCTGTACTTTTGGAAACGTCGACGCTGTACAAAGACTCCTTTACAAACTGTGATAAACAGAATTGTACAGTTTATCTGCTAAACTATTCAAACATAGTAATTAAGCGCATGACCCTGTATTGCAATAAGTCATTCATAAAATTACAATTGACATACAGTACATTTTAAAATGAGCTTGTGTGATTTCACAATCTATATGTGATATAAAAATGTAATTAGAGAAGGGATATTTTTTTTCCATGTTCAGTCTAATGTTATTGTATTTCTGTTGCTGATGCTGCACAAATGAACTCTAATGAGAATTTTAAAGGCCTTCTGAAAGCGAGAGTAGAAAAATCCATAAATCAGCGGGTTACAAGTAGAATTGAAATACGCAAACCAAATTAAAGCGTCAAAAACATCAGCAGGAGTGACGAAATTAAGGGAACTGTCTATGATTGTGGTAATAAAAACCGGCAGCCAGCAGAATAAAAAGACACCCATAACAATAGCCAGAGTTTTAGCAGCTTTCCTCTCTCTGAGAGCAGGGTTTTGACTCTTCAATCTCCCCGCAGTCGCTCTCTCTGACATGACTTTAGCGTGTCTCCCAGCTACGTTAAATATTTTAATATACAGAGAGCTCATGATAGTGCCAGGTAGAAAGAACGTAACAACTGGGCAAATAATTCCCCATTCTCTGTTAAAAAACAGAACACAACTTCCCACACAGTGAACCTGCATGATGAACTCATCCAAACCAATTCTGTTCACCCCTGAAAACACAATGGAAAAACTGTACAGGAATGAGAACAACCATGCACAGGTGGTAAATACAGTCGCCGTGTTGTTGGTGACCCTCATTTTGTATCTCAGAGGGTCACAGACGGCCCAGTATCTGTCAACAGATATTAAACTCAAGTGTAGAATAGAAGAAATACTTAAGGTCATGTCTAAGCTTGAGTGCACTTTACACACAACGTCTCCTAAAAACCAGCATCCCTCCACAGATCGCACCATGCTGTACGGCATCACCAGAGATCCCAGCAGACAGTCACTGGCAGCCAGTGAGCGAACGATCAGATGAGTCGGAGACTGAAGCTGCCTGAAGTAAGAGATGGAGATGATGACCAGCAGATTCCCCAAGACGGTTGTGAGGATCATCAGCATCATGACAGTATACATAGCAGCTTTTACTACAGTCAGATGATCAGATCTAGGACATGAGTTCTGAAGAAGAGGGAAGCAGAGGAGCAGGTTTCCATCCGTCTCAGTAGAATTCATCACATCTGGCAAATTCTCAAAGTAAACAAGTGCAACTTGTAGATACAACAAAATGGTGAAAGTTAGTAAATGCTATGTCTGATGCAGATTATCATTCAAATTAACACCATCCGGCTCTAATATATACTCTCAGACTTAGGGTAACACCCATCAGAGTAACCTATGTTTGCCAATTCATCACAATCTCTAGACGATGCTGTTTTTAGACAATTTTCTACAATTATGTAATAGGATTAAACATTGCTAGTAAATACGGTATATTATATATAGAACCATTTATTATAAGAACATTAGGATGACCCAAATCTATTTTGATATTAACTTAATCTTAAATTTTACCTATTTTGATTTTTTGACTTAATCATATTGTTAACCAGAGCATTCTGATTAGGCCATCACTAATATAAATATATAAGTTTTAATTGTTATACACCAATCTTACTCGTATATAATGTACTAGCCAGACAAATCATAAGCCTTCATTACTCCAAAAACTGGAAATTCAATCTAGTTTTCAGGTGGAAAAATAGCAATTATGAAAAGCTTAATCTCTGCGATGTACAGTCATAATTTTTATATTAGCAAAATAATGTATTTAGTCGACAATCAAAAATTTTAGCTATTACAGGCCAATTGAAAACAAAATCTTCTCTGTAACGATAATTTTGAATTAGTGAACAAAACCTTGTGTAGAGATCTTTTAGAGATTTTTTCATGGTTTTTGAGATTTTAAGGCATGGAGGAGAACTGCAAGTGACTGTTTAATTTTAAATGTACATAATTATGTGGGATTAAAACACATGTGGTTATACGACCCTCAAGATTGTGCACCTCTTTAATTTTTAGAGTTTATGATATTTTCACTTTTTTTCCAATTTATAAGGGAAACTCACAATACAGCATAGCTGATATATTAACGTCAGTACAGCACATGAGTCAATTAAAATAAAAGTGTGATCACTTTTAAAATAAAAGTGTAAAAGTGTGACCCCACATATCATACAAAATCACACAAACTTATTTAGGTCGGGCCTTTCCAGGAACAATTCTCTGTAGTGATGCAATATTATCTGTTTGTTTCACATACAAAAATCCCACAGGATGTCACAGTTTAGGTGTCTAGCAGGAGACGTGAGAACTTCGTATTATCAAATCATTAGTTTAGCGACACACTGTTTAACAATAATAATCCATAAGGTACCTCATGACATCAGCCAGTTTAGCCACAAACCCCAGAAGATTCTCACAGCAGAGATGTTGTGAAGAGCCAGTCATTAATTGAGCAGCTTGAATTTCAGGTTTTGACCCACACATGGAAGGTTGATAAAGTAACAATAATAGTATATAATAATAAAAATTAATAATAATAATCATCATCATGATAATAATAACTTAAAGTGAATGTGTCAGTCAACACAAATATTTATAAAAACACCCGGTTTAGTCATAATTCTGTTAATTCGTGTAAATGATACACGACTATAGAAAAGTGTTTAGATCTACTTTTTCCCATTTGTATTCACTAAATAGAATGAATAGACACTTATTGAATTGTGTAATGAAAAAAATGTAAAATAAATATTCTCCTGATCCCCCTCGGCTTCATGGATTTGCTCCACGCGTATCAAGAGGCTGTCGCTTACTAGCAATACTTTTTTTGTAATAAAAAATTACAACCATCAAAATTAAATAATGAGTACATAAAAAGCATAAAAGAAATGGTTTAGTGTAGCATTTAGCATAACCCAGCCACACAAGTGTATCAGTCAGTGAAGGAAAGATTGTAGATCCAGCTAAAGGATTCGACTCAAAGCAAAGCAAGAACACACCAACAAAGCAAGAACACACCAACAACTCATGCAATAGTTATGGTTTTATGGTTCTTAACTGTTTAATCATCTTGAGGCAGGAAATCACCAACCACCATACTTAGTGGAAAGCCAAAATCAGAAGCTCAGAGCAGTGAGCAGTGTTCTTTGGAATCTCTTTGCTGTTCGTTTTCCTGATCTAAAGAAGAAATTGATGAATTTAAAGACCAACAAAATGTTTGTGAGAGACGATGGGCTGATTCTTGTCAATGAGCTTTGCTGCAAACATGTTTTGTCACAAGCATTCCTGATTTTCTCCCCAAAAGGATCTTTCCAAAATTTTCCCATTTAAGGATTTGTGAGACAACAAGATGGATGGATGGATGGATGGATGAATAGATAGATAGATAGATAGATAGATAGATAGATAGATAGATAGATAGATAGATAGATAGATAGATAGATAGATAGATAGATAGATAGATAGATAGATAGATAGATAGATAGATAGATAGATAGATGATAGATAGATAGATAGATAGATAGATAGATAGATAGATAGATAGATAGATAGATAGATATAGATATTCATATAACATTTATTTTTATTTAATACACAAAAATGTTAAATAGATATCAACTACATACACATTTTCAAATGTATTTTTATTTTAACAATTCATGAGGAGGCCAAACATAAACACTTTTTTTCTTTTACATTATTTATGTTGTTTGTGTGTTGCTTAGAAATACGAAAAATCCAACGGTTTTTCCTCTCAATATTACAACAGAATCATTCTGGAAGAATTTCGCTGAAATACTCTTTGAGATAAAATGATTCTGAACGCATGTCGGAACCAGCTGTAAAAGAAGGCGTAGACTATGGGATTACACGTGGAATTATAATAGCCAATCCACAAAAACAAATCAAACAGCAGTGGTGGTACAGAGTATCCGATGAAGGGATCGATCAAATTACAAAGAAAAAAAGGAATCCAGAATGTCAGGAACACTCCCATGATGATGGCCAACGTTTTAGTGGCCTTCTTCTCTTTCTTTATATGGGAGCTGGTGCTCTGGATGGCTTGAACCTGCCTGTTGGCCACGTGAAGGATTCGTAAGTAGACACAGAGCATGACAAAAGCAGGAATATAAAAGCAGATCAGCGAGAACACAGTGGCACCGACTCTACTCTGGAACACCATGCAACTTCCAGCACAATCGATGTTCTGATAGTAAAAATCCTCAATACCGAGAATATTAAGCTCCATAAATATCATCCCAAATCCCAAAGCCGCCGAAACGGTCCAGCAGATGATGATCATGACCATAGTGGCAAGTGATGTCATTTTACTATGGTACTGCAGGGGGTGACAGATCGCATAATATCGATCTAGGGAAATAATACAGAGATTTAGTATGGACGAGGTGCATAATGTCACATCGAGACTGCTGTGCATTTTACAAAAGACGTCTCCCAGAAACCAGCAGGACTCGATGGAGCGCATCATGCTTGGAGGCATCACGACGCCTCCTACGAGCAGGTCGGCCACGGCCAGAGAGAGGATCAGGTAGTTTGTTGGCGTGTGAAGCTGCTTGAAATGGATTACAGTTACAATCACCAACAGGTTTCCTATGATAGTGACAATAGACGAGACACTGAAGAGCAGATAGAGGAAAATACGAGCTTCTAATGGATACACCAGTTTTTGACAGGATGAGTTGCTCGACTCGTAGCACAGAACGATTTTTTCTGCCGTCTCATGTTGGGTTATGTTTACTTCGGCGTTCATTTCCATATGTTGTGGCTCTGTAAAAGAAAAAAGAAATGTTAGAAACACCAAAAGATTATTCAAAAAATGGAAAGTTTTGATATAAAATTAAAGCTTGTTTATCAAAGTGAGTATTTATTCTTAATGAAAAGTTACACGGGAGTTGTAATAATGTTTAAATTGTAGCTCCAATATGCTTTTAATAAATATCATCATCAATAACACCACCAATAATTACTAGGAGCCGTACCGTCTTTGAAGTGCAGTGTCGTAGTAAGACGCAGAGCACCCAGATTTATACTATGTCCCCTAACTCCCAGTGGTCTCCATTTTGACATCATTTAAATTGTAATGAATTTGATTCAGGCTTAATTTTTACTATTGAGAATTCTAATACTAATGAATACTAATGTAAGAGAATTGTTGTTTTTTATTCTTTGGTAGTTGGTGTTAAAAATATGGCTATGAATATCACTATGACTATGACAAATACCATATAAAGACGTATACATATATATATATATATATATATATATATATATATATATATATATATATATATATATATATATATATATATATTGATTGAGGAACGTACAATTTGCATATGCACTTTAAAATGTAACTGAGATTAAAAGTGGGGCCTGTGTTAATCAACTCAGGCCAAACGGCATCTCTGAGGTATAATCGAAAGTTAAGGAGACATTTTACAGTTGAGCGAGAGACTTTGGGACAGTTTTACAATTTTACAGGACACATGACTTTTGTAAAAAGATGTTATGTCAATTACAATGTTTTTGTAATGTAATGTTTATTACAATGTTTTTGTAATTGTAATGTTTTTAAGCAATGCTTAATGTTGTAAAAATGCAATAGATTTTTACGGTATCTTTTAAAAATTGATCTTTGACTTCACTGGACGATATTGAAAATGGTGGGGATGTCGCCCTCTAGTGGTAATTATTGGCATCTCGAGCATTTATGTGTTGCATTTTTGATGAAAAACTATACATTCATTCTTTTCTTTTTATTATACACCATTATTGATTCTTGTTATTTTTTTTGTGCAAATAAATTGATGTTGTGATGTTATAAAAAACAAATAACAGATATAATATCGCATTTAAAAGAGATGATGTCAATTCTGTTTAGCCATTAAAACGGTTAGTCTGTGATTAATTCATTAACTTACTTTTTATTAAAAGCATTCTTATTGCTTTTCTGAACGGTAAAAGAGACAATATAGAAATGGATGTTGAAAAATCCAATACTACCCAATATCTATACCTCAAAGAATGCTAATTGTAATATGTGTTATTCATAATGCCAGTAACAAGTTGCGTTTTCAGCGTTTTTGTTGTTTTGCTTTTTCTTTTACATTTAAATAAAATAATATGAAAAATAACAACAATTGTTTTGCATTCCAAATGTGTTTATGAGGCAATATAATGTAGAATTTTACATTGATCAATTAAAACAAATGTAGTATAACCTGTCAGTAACAGTTTACAGTACATGCACCATAATTAATATAAAAAAAGCTTTAAATGAAAGAGAAATTAATAAGCATGTTCTAATAAGAAAGGCACAGATACAGTATGCATTATGAACAATTTAAAATAGCATAACTAGTGGGCTAATGAAAAATGTTTGTTTACGTAAACAGATAGAAGCAGCTACAGCATGATGGGAACTTAAAAATAGTAAGCTTTTTGTTTGCTTTTTGGTTTTTTGGAGAGTCATGTCATGTCATCTAAAGTGTAAGAAAAATATTTTGTTTAAAAACATCAGTGAGCATGGGGACTTATTAAGTGTGCTAAATTGCTTTGAGACGCTGTTTGTTGACACCTTTCCTCATTAAGTTAGACACGATTCACAGATTGATTCCTTCAGGAGAGAAACACGAAAAACAAATGGACTACACAAGTTATGTCATTTTAACAAATAGAGTAAACACAAACAATGCAACTTTATTATAAATTTGATTGGATAACTATATAATGGCTGTCTTCAGGAGATATGACACACACTCTGCATTGGTGGCCAATAATTTGCAGAGCGGGAAACACACACATATTCACACACTCACTTACTTACACCAATACTTGATTTTTAATAATAATTTAACCTTTATTGGTCCTCAAATCTCAATTCACCTGAAACACCGGTTTTGGACTGTGGGAGGAAAGCGGAGATCAGATTTTGGTTTCTTTGCAATCTTTGAGAGAAGAATTACATTTATCTCCCTGTCTGGCCGTTCATCCTTTCAAGCATTCATTCATCCATCCAAATGTAGAGTCAAAATGAATACTGCAGGATTTTGTCACCCTCTAGTGGAATTATAAGGCAATGCCAAACTAAACCTGAGAAACAAATTTTGCCTGCATAAAAACACAAATAAACCCACAATGTTCACATTTTTAAGGTGACATGTTAGAGTCTGTGCTCTTTGTGAAGAACACTGCGTTATTTCTATTGATTACACTTTTTTTTTAATCGTAAGGGAATTTGAAAACAGATACAGACACACATTTACATTTTTTTTTTATCTCCAAATAAGCTTGAGATTGTGGAAAAACACGTAAAGGCCCAGATGACAGCGAGTAAGTGTACTTCATTCAGAACAGTTCCACCCAATCATTATTTTCATCTTCTGAATAATTTAATCACGTTTAGACTGATTAATCTTATGTGATTATGCCAATTCTATTTAGCCATTAAGTCTGTCTGTGAAGAATTAACTTGAAATATTTTAGCCAATACAATAATTCGTATAGCTTTTCTGAACCACCTATAAAAGAAGGCATATACAAATGGATTACAAAGACAATTAAAATACCCGATCCAAACTAATACGTCAAAGACTGCTAATGGAACCACATGATTCAAAATTTGATCAATTGCATTACAAAGGAAAAAAGGTACAACACACATAAAAAAGACTCCCATGATGATGGCCAGTGTCTTTGTGGCCTTAAGTTCTTTTTTAGAGATAGATGTACTTGTACTTGAATTCTGTATAGATCTCGATTGTCTTTGTGCAACTCTTAGAACTTTAACATATATGATCAATGAAGTTAAAGCCGGAAGACCAAATGCAAACACTGAGGAAATTGAACAAGCTGTGGCTGACTGAAAGATTACACAAGCTCCTTTACACGCCACGTTGTTAAAATAATAATCCTCTGCTCCTAAAATGTTAAGCTGGAGAAATATTACACCAAATGCAACAAGTGCAGAACTAGACCAGCTCAAAAAAATCATAACAAATGCAACAGAAGGAGTGATTTTTCTGTGGTAATGCATGGGATGGCAAATAGCAAAATAGCGATCAATAGAGATACAGGAGATGTTTAACAGAGAAGTAGAGCCAAACATAATATCGAGACTGCTGTGCACTTTACAGAACAGATCCCCCAAGTACCAGCAAGTCTCCACAGAGCGCAGCATACTGGGGGGCATCACTAAGCCCCCCATCAGCAGGTCGGCCACGGCCAGGGAGAGGATCAGGTAGTTGGTGGGTGTGTGAAGCTGCTTGAAATGAATGATGGCGATGATGACCAGCAGATTCCCAATCACAGTGATGAACGATATGCCACTGAAGACCAAATACAGCAAAATCTGAGTCTCAGAAGGATGGATGATCTTCTCGCACGAGTTGTTGAACGACTCGAAGCAAAGTAAAGGCCCGGCGTGGTCCACAGCCTGAGCAGATCTGGAGAGATCCATGTCCATCTTTTCAGAAACTTAACATCTGTAAGAACAAGCAGCAGTTTTAATAATGCTATACATGTACATTTTTAAGACATGCAATAAAATGAATAATCATACAGAAAATGGCAATATTGTTTATCGTATAAAAGATACATTAAAAGGTGATAAATACATCAGAATTGATCCTTTGAAAACAGTATTGTTTTAAATTTGATCATGTTACATTTATCAACTTTATTTAATATTTATTAAAGGATATTATTAACTATTTATTTTCCAGTCTGCAGCTTGAAGAAGGTTTGTATCCTCCTGTATTAAATACGCAGTCTTCGTCCTACACAGAGAATTTATATTTCTCTCTTTAACTGCATTGCGTCATTTTTTCATTCATATTTTGTCATAACAGCGAGTCTCGTGAGATGTTCCAGTAATAGAATGTTGTTGTTTTAACGTTGGTCTTCAATACATTTTAAGAAAGAATAACAAACAAACTCTGTTTATTGCATTTAAGCTTTAAATAAAAAAATGACACATTATACATACGGTATATAGTACAAATATAGCAACAAACTGTTTCTGTACCATAAAAATGTAATAAACATTATTGGGAAAATAACTCCAGCAATATTTTTCTCAACATTATATTTCAATAAGAAAGACATTAAAATACACACACTGTGTACTCTATGTATGATGTGTAACAAACCGTGACGCAGTACCTGGGGATGAATAAAGTTTTTTGAATTTGAATTAATTATGATTTGATTAATGCATCGATTTTCTTTTGTTTACATTTAAATAACAGGTACTTTTTTTTGTTAAAATGTAAATAATAGGTGTTTTTAAAATTAAATTATTAGGATTTCAAAAGCCCAAAGTGGCTAAATTAAATCTTTGAAATTATTTAAAAGGAATATTCTAAAAAAATTAGCTAATTCTTTTCTTTGTTTTTGGCCATTCATTCTTTTGGGAGTTGTGTTGTGAATGTAAAAAAAAATGATTAGCATCTTTTGTTTAAAAACATCAATGAGCAAAGGGACTTATTAAATGTGCGAAATGATTTTCTAAAACGAGACGCTGTTTATCGACACCTTTGCTCATTAAGTCAGAAAAGATCCACAGTTTATTCAGATTGATCCCTTCAGGGGAAAAACATCTCTCCTGATTCCCAGACCACACAAGTTACATCATTTCATGTAGATTTTAACATTAGAGCCACGTAACAAAGACTAAACAAGAGAAAAGTAGGCCAAGAATTGAAATAACAAGCAGCCTACTGAGTTTGTTGAATTATTTTCCATTCTTAAACGATGGTAATTTTTAACATACAAATTCAAAATTCTTTGTGCTTTCATCATAGTATTGGAACTCGCGACCTTTAGCACAGTCCCTATAATTAGATCACAACTGCCTTTTGTGTTGGTCTGGAACTAAGAAAAGCGCTATATAAATAAACTTGAACTTCTGGGCCCTCTTTCTATTTCCAATAAATTTGATAAAGTTGTGACCTTCATGACCGTTCATTAATTTAATTATCTGGCGCCTTTTGAGACCTCATGTTACCTTTACAGAAGAAGACAACACACACACACACACACCAATAGCCCGGCAGAAAAGCGGAAGACAAACGTGTTCACTCTGGGCATCACCACAATACACACTCACACACACACTCATGTTCCAAGTGGAACACATGATGCTTCTGAGAGCAAGATTCGGACTGTGGGAGGAATCCAGAAACCCGGAGAAAACCCACGCAAGCACAAAGAGAACATGCAAACTCTAAACAGAAAGGCCCTGGTCGGTCTTCTTCACACCTAGAATCGCAAACGAAACCTTCTTATTGTGAGACAAGAGCGCCACGCACTGCCCCAACATGTTGACAATTAACATACACATGATGCAGTATGATGTAAAAATGACAAATAAAAGTGTTTCAAACAATGAAAATTCTGTTTCCACATTATGAATAAACAGATTTTTTAATTGATTTGACAAATCTTCAAATAATAAATATTCTTTATTTATTCAATTGCTTTGCTTTGAGCATGTGGGAGGGACAACAAGGCACATAAGAGTATTTAAGTAACTGGCCATTTACTGTTTGTCTGACAGTTGACTGATGTTCACTGCTCAATTTACTGCTTGTTCAAAAATGCAGCATTGAAAACAGGTTCCGATAAAAGTGAACAGGCTAAATGGATTTACCACCGGAAGAAACCAATTCCACCAACTTTTGCTTCCCTTCCGTCAACAACTCCTGCATCAGAAGCTCACACTCCCTGACTGGGGAGATTGTGTTATATGTCATTTTGGCTTCAGCGATGGTTGTGACTGTTCTGGGGAACTCTGTGGTTATCGTCTCTATCGCCCATTTCAAACAGCTCCAGACTCCCACCAACGTCTTGGTGATGTCCCTGGCTCTGGCTGATCTGCTGCTTGGACTGGTGGTCATGCCTTTCAGCTTGAGCCGCTCTGCCTCCGGCTGCTGGTACTACGGGGAATCTTTCTGTGTGCTCCATTCCAGCTTTGACATGTTTCTTACATGTGCATCGATTTTCCACTTGATTTTTATTGCAATTGATCGATATCAGGCTGTTTGTTATCCACTTCAATATCCTACGAGAATAACCATACCGGTTGCTTTTCTAATGGCAGTGATAAGCTGGATTGTAGCTGCAGTTTATTCATATGGTTTAGTGTATTCAAAGTCAAATGAGGAAGGGCTTGAAGAGTTTATAGCGTCTATTTACTGCATAGGAAACTGTAATCTGCTTTTCAATAAACTATGGGGGGCAGTTGACACGATTATTAGTTTTTTCTTGCCTGTTTCTGTTATGATTGGACTGTACGCGAGGATATTTGTAATCGCAAAACAACATGTGAAAAAACTCGATGGCCGGAACCTGCATGAAAACAAGAACAATTATAAAAACTCTCATCGATCTGAGCACAAGGCAGCAAAAACTCTTGGAGTGGTGGTGGGAGCTTTCATAATTTGCTGGTTACCATTTTTTGTGAACTCTTTGATCGATCCTTACATTAGCTTCTCCACTCCAACTGCTGTATTTGATGCTTTTGTCTGGTTCGGCTATTTAAACTCTACCATAAATCCCATTATCTATGGTCTTTTCTATCCATGGTTTAGGAAAACTTTATCTCTTATTTTAGCCATGAGAATATGCGAAGCAAACTCTTCTGAAATCAATGTTTTCACTGGTTGAAAAGTGCTTCGATATATGTATGATCTTTCTCAGTACATGTATTGTCAATCACCTGCTTTCAAATGACTTTTATAATGAGTGTGTCGATGAATGTACGTCTGTGTGCCCGTGACCGGTTGGACACCAATCCAGTTGGAACATCAGGCGCAAAGTTGCTGAGATTGGATAAATGTACATTTAAATGACATTAAAATTCTGCATTTAAACCAAAGCTTTGTTCATATTCATTCCTTTTTGTCTAATTGTATTACAAGCACTAAGACTCATTCTGGAAAATGTCTTGGTTGCATGGGCTCTGTTCCTAATGTCACAAAATTATACTGCAGAGTGGGCATCTTCATCCTCATGTATTGTTTAGTGTAGTCCAGCCAGCAGCTATTCGATTACAGTCTGGTTAATTTTGTCCCAATTACTCGGCTTTGCCGATAAAGATGCCTTGGTTTCATATAAATAAAAATGAGAATTACTATTCGTAAGATGTGAAAGACATTACGACTTTTGTTGTTCAAAACACCTACACTTCAGTATTTATTAAGATTTTTGACTGAACACACAAAAATTGTGTGTGTTAAAAATACTAGCATTTCAAACTGAACTCTTGTGTTCGTTGGTTGTTACATTTGTGGATTGCAGCCCACGTGGGTGTTTGGTACCTAAGTTAGATACACTAAGCTAAAAGGAGATACCGGCCTTGTACTTAGGTTAATGTAGTTAATTTGGTTTAGTGGGTGAAAAAAGTTTTTTTTCCCCTTTTGGCAGCACTTGTTGTTTTCTCCCCTCCTGCTTGTCCAGTAAATATTTTCCATGAAACAGGTAAACATTCTTGTACAAACTCATCTGTCTATTGACGTATTTTACTAAAGTACAAACTTCATCTGGTAGTGAGGTTATAGTTTTAGAACATCAGAGCAGACCTCCTTTAAGGAAAGGAGTGAAGTGGCCTAGATATAGTCGGAACTGTATAAGGAATTTAAAACCATACCAATAAAATATTATTCACAATTCAGCTCTTGAGCCTCTTTAACTAGTTTCATGCAGCTCTTCAGGAGCTTTCACATGACATGAGTCAAATATGCACACAATGTTAACTGTTGAAAAATAACTAATATTATCATGTTGGTGTGGTTATGTTCATTAAATCTGGCTGAGCAGAGGTCTGTGTGTGTGTGTGTGTGTGTGTGTGTGTGTGTGTGTGTGTGTGTGTGCGAGTATGTGTGTGTGTGTGTGTGTGTGTGTGTGTGTGTGTGTGTGCGTGCATACGTAGATTAAGGAATGGGATGATGTTTATGTGTGCCTGTGTGTATGATGTGGCTCTTTGCAGCTCTTTGTGGCTTTAACACAGGAAAAAAAACGGCTTTTAGTTTCTGACTGGTTGGCCAACCCTGGTCTAAGTCCTTACCACTAGGCCACAGCACACCTGTACAAAAAAAACATCTCTTCCAAAGGCAAAGAGGACTATCTGTTTTTGACCAATTTGACCCGGATTGTTTATTCATACAGCAGAGCAAGAAGAGCTCGTTTTAGACTCAAGGTCAATGCCAATGCCATTCCGTGTGAGTATGCGGGGTCTGTATCTGTCGTGCAATTCCAGAGTTTATGGGATGGGCTCCCCCCGTCCCAGCAACAAAAGAGCAGTTCAGAAAATAGACGGATAGTGTAGCAGGCACCCAGCGAGCCACCAGGTGGCAATACTAGCCACACCAGTCAACAGACACAGCTGAAAGAAGTCAGCATAATCTTCAGGGATATTACATTTCTATTTGAGGAAACACCAAGAGAGAAGTGCTTTGACTCAACTCTTGTTTTACTATAGTTTCCTTACACCATAGAGTGATTAAGGAGACCAGTGGTCTCCTGAAACTTTTAAAATTGAGAAATATTTAATAAACCATTGATTTCCCTTTTCTACCCATCCTGCTTCTTGTGGTATCGAACAGGTGTGTCTTGTGGTATTGAGTATTTCCCGTTTGACTGACGTGTCATTGGCATTGGTTCAACATCAATTTGATCCTCTTGGTCTCGCTATTTATATTTTTGGCACAGCTGGCATGACTTGCTGTATAATGATGCAATATATTAAATACATTTATGAATAAAATAAAAAAAAGTATAAAAACCAATAAATATATTTATGTCCTTTTTTGTCTAATGTATAATGTTTGACTACATTTTTAATGACCATACATTTGTATTACTTTGGTTAAAAACGACAAGAATAAATGACAAGAATATGTTTAGCTATTAATTTTAATGAGTGCTGGATTATCATTTGCAGTTTCTTTGTGGGAGGGTCAAAAGAGACAGTATTTAAGTCAATAATGTGACAAATTGTGTCCGAATTTCAAGCAGTGATAAAACAGGCAGACTTGTAGAATGGATTTATCATCAGAATTTGATTCCACCAACTCTTGTTTCCCTTCCGTCAACAACTCCTGCATCAGAAGCTCACACTCCCTGACTGGGGAGATTGTGTTATATGTCATTTTGGCTTCAGCGATGGTTGTGACTGTTCTGGGGAACTCTGTGGTTATCGTCTCTATCGCCCATTTCAAACATCTCCAGACTCCCACCAACGTCTTGGTGATGTCCCTGGCTCTGGCTGATCTGCTGCTTGGACTGGTGGTCATGCCTTTCAGCTTGAGCCGCTCTGCGTCCGGCTGCTGGTACTACGGGGAATCTTTCTGTGTTCTCCATTCCAGCTTTGATATGTTTCTTACATCTGCATCGATTTTCCACTTGATTTGTATTGCAATCGATCGATATCATGCAATTTGTTATCCACTTCATTATCTTACAAGAATAACCATACCTGTTGCTTGGCTCATGGTGCTGACAAGTTGGATTGTAGCGGCAGTTTATTCATATAGTTTAGTGTATTCAAAGTCAAATGTAGAAGGGCTTGAGGAGTTTATGGCGTCTTTTTATTGCATAGGAAACTGTAATCTGCTTTTCAATGCACTGTGGTCAGTTCTTGACTCGATGTTCACTTTTTTCCTCCCTGTTTCTGTTATGATTTTACTCTACGCAAAAATTTTTTTAGTTGCTAAAAAGCACAGAAATAAAGTTGGAAACTGTGAAGAAAATATGAAAACATTTAAAACCTCTCATCGATCTGAGCACAAGGCAGCAAAAACTCTTGGAGTGGTGGTGGGAGCTTTCATAATTTGCTGGTTACCATTTTTTGTGAACTCTTTGATCGATCCCTACATCAGCTTCTCCACTCCAGCTGCTGTATTCGATGCTTTTGTCTGGTTCGGCTATTTTAATTCAACCATAAATCCCATTATCTACGGTCTTTTCTACCCATGGTTTAGGAAAACTTTATCTCTTATTTTATCAATGCGAATATTTCAAACAAATTCTTCTGAGGTCAATGTTTTTACATTTTGAAGTGTAACACAATAGACAAATATTCTACTACTTTTGAACGATCTTCAAAACGTTTCTCTTGTTCTTACGTCCACGTGAGCATAATTCACATGTGTGCTGATGCATAAACGAAAGAAGAAAAAAAGTTTGTCAACTTGCTTTTTGTGAAACGGACATTTAGACTCATTGTACTAAATAACATGTCTTTTATTTATTAAATTGTTGGTAGATCCTCAAAAGTAGTTTTTTAAGACGCTATATAGAGTTATGTAATACGTGCGTATATGCAATTTGTTCAATGTCAGCGCTTAAATGCTTGACCAGAATGTGTAGCAACTACACACAAGACTTGTTGACATTAATGCGGAAGAAGAATCACGTGACCCAGACGTCACGAAATCAGATGAGCACTGGAGTTTGACTCGGGAAACCAGGTAATACAAAATACACCAATTCTACGATTGTTTAAAATAGATCGCTTTGTGTTGTTACGAACAGTACATGTTTCGGATTGTCATTTTGCGTTATCTAAAACTTCTAAAACATTTCAGTTGATACGAAAGTCTACTAAACACTTTTTAAAGTTTTCGCTTTTCATTTGAGAGAGTTTGGCTTACTAAGTGACTATAATTATCCTTACAAAACGTAAAAGAAACGTAAAAGAATACGATTTGAGTTTTTTTGTAGGATGATATTTATAATAACATTACTCGTAAATACAATACTCGCGCGAGCTTTTTTCCTCGTACTTCCGCGTTCTTTCCTGCAGGTGCAGTAGATGAATATTAACCAACTAACAGGCTCTTTAGTAAACTTTTCATCGCAAATTACAAAAACGACCAAAAAATGAAAAAATGAATTCTAACAATTCATTTAATATGTGTTTTTTGCTATACCTCGACCGATTGTTTGACAATTCATATCTTAAATGTAAGGTAAAAAAAATTACGTAATATTATTACGTTATAGAAATAATAATTTAAATGATGTGATATGACAATTAATGTTATTGATGTTTTAAAGCGAAGAATACATTTGATACTCTCAAACCGTTTTGCACTAAACATTATCATATTGAACATACATAATTATGGATGAAAAAAGTTTCAATCTTAATTTTGAAGTTCAATTAATTTTTATTATGAATTATTGATTATGATATACTGATATTATATTGATATAATTAAGACATGGTTTCACTAATTTAATTTTGTATATTTTATGTGCTGATTATGTATGTATGTATGTATGTATGTATGTATGTATGTATGTATGACAATAGAATAGAAATAGACAATAGAATAGAAATGACAATAGAATAGAAAGAAATCTTCTTTATGATCTCCTTAATGAATAATCTGTGATACAATTTCTAGCTTTGATGATTCTGTGAATATCACCATCATGTCGGGATTGAGCACGGTCGATGCCAGTGCGCTGGCACAGACCATCACTACAAACATCCAAAGAATCACGCGGCAAAGTGAGTAATGTCCCACCACGACTCATAAATATCACACTTGTGAACGCCATCAGGGTTCAAATAAAGTCTCGGTGATCGTAAAACAATATCTTAAAATTAGCATGTTTCATAAATATTTATGTACTGGTTTTAAATGTTTTTTTTAAATACAACAAATCGTGGAAAATGTGTTTTTTTTTTTCTTTTTTTTTTTGAACAGCTAATGAAATCCAGCAGTTGATGAGACATTTTGGAACGACCCAAGATACTACTGAACTGAGGCAGACAATGCAAGTTTGAGGTTTTTTTTTATTCTCCAGATTTATATAATCACACTAAACAATTTTAAGACACTGATTGTAATTTTGTTTTATTACTGGTTATTTATGTTTTGTCTAATAATTTAGACAGGAGAAACAAAAGAATGGAAATCATCTTGCCAAAGCAACAGAAAAATACATTAAAGAGTTCAGCTCTTTATCTGTCCATTCAGACCAGGTAATGTGTTTCATCTGCTAATGTGGACTCCACTTCGCCTTGTACAGCACATAATTCTAAATTTTGTATATACGTAAAATTAAATTTAATGTGATGCTTTGCCCTCATACAGCGACAACGGAAAATTCAGCGGGACCGTCTCATCAGTGAATTCTCCAACTCACTTGCAATGTTCCAGCAAGTTCAACGAGATGTTGCACAGAAAGAGAAGGAGTTTGTGGAACGTGTCCGGGCCAGTTCGAGAGTTTCTGTAGGTTTTATATTCCAATAAACAGTTAAAGTGTTTGTAATGCTCAGGGTTGTTTTTTAAAAAATGACTAAATGTATTTTTATTGAGAGGAGTGATTGTTAATATTTTTTGAAACCCTTAATTGTTATTATTATGTGTAGTCAGAGGTTTTTCTTCAAGCCATTGCTTTCTTTGTCCACAGGGGGGCGGTATGGATGACGGCTTTGGAAGAATGGCCTCGTCTTTCCCAAGGTTTCACTTCAGCCTGTTCAAATTCATCAAAATCTTTTTTTTTTAAAATTCATCCCCAACTCTTCTAGACCATCTAGATAAAACATTAAATGTTTTGAGACAGGATATGATAGACTTTATTAACATTTATGTACATACACTGGCGGGCAAAATTAGAGAACAATGTATAAACAACCACACAATTCTGAAATGATGTCATCTTCACTGCTCAACAATTGAAGGAGTATGTGTCCTGTCTATATCGTGCTACCAGAACACTTTTTCCAGAAAATAACTAAAGCATTTCAACAAAAACCTTTATTTTGCAGAAAACACACTGAGCAAAATTAGAGAACACTTTCAGATACCGCCCAGTTATTGGTGCTAATCTGCCACCAGGTGTAATTTTCTTCATTATTCATCAATCCCTATTTAACTGGCAGCCTAACTAAACCAGTTTCACTGACTCTACAAGATGGTGGACTGATCAAAAGTGACTGAAAGCCTCCGACAGCAGTTTGTCCAGATGAAGGTCAAATGGATGTCTTTACCAGCAATAACAAGACACGTTGGTAGTTCCTAATCTGTGATTTCCAGAGTATTGAAACTTTATGACATCACAAACTCATTTAATTCTCCAAAGAAGGCTGGTCGCCCCCGGAAGACAAAAACATAAGAGGACAGGATACTGCGGAGGATCTCGATGGGCAATCGTTTCCACTGACCATGGTAAAGATCTGTCTCGTGTCTCGACGTTATAGAGCATTTGGACTGAAAGCCCACTCTGCAGTGACAGAACCTTTCATTAGCCAGTAGAATCAAATGGCTACACTAAGCTTTGTTGAGGAGCATGTTGTGTTGACAGAGAACTGGTCCAAAGTTCACTTCAGGGATGAAAGCATGTTCAATTTAATTGGCTCTGATAGGAAACATTATGTTCGGCGACAAACTGGAGAAAGACCGAACCCAAAGAGTGTAAAGAAGTGGCTGAAAGGTGGAGGAGGAAGTGTGATGGTTTGGGGCATGTTTTCTGCAGCAGGTGTTGGGCGTCTTATACAGCTACGTGGCAGAGTGAAGACAAAAGTTTATTAGAACATTCTGAAACAACAAATGATTCTTTCCCTGAGTTCATCACTCAATCAGCCCGCAGAGTTCATGCAGGACAATCCTCCATGTCACACAGCTACACGGGTAAAGCCGTTCCTTGAAACTGAGAACGTTGAAATAATGTCACGGCCTGCAGAGTCCTGATCGCAAACCAATAGAGAACCTCTGGAAAATGCTTGGCGACAAAGTTATGGCCAAGAAACCCACTACAGTCACTGAACTGTGGAGGAGACTGGAAGAAGAGTGGACCAACATCGCACCAGAGCAGTGTGAGAGACTAGTGCTGTCCTGTGGCCGCAGATGTGCTGAAGTCATTCAGAGAAGAGGCCTGGACACTTCCTACTAATTGTTGACTGTTGTAACCTTCAGAATATTTTGTTATAGTCTTTTTCCATGCAACAGTCATTATTGTTCTCTAATTTTGATCGGTGTGTTTTCTGCAAAATAAAGGTTTTTGTTGAAATGCTTTAGTTATTTTCTGGAAAAAGTGTTCTGGTAGCACGGTATAGACAGGACACTGACTCCTTAAAATTTTGGGCAGTGAAGATGACATTACTTCAGAACTGTGTAGTTGTTCATACATTGTTCTCTAATTTTGCCCGCCAGTGTACAGTATATGACATACGCAAATACATTGTGTCTAGAAATACTTATATAGATCCAGAAAGGTATTGACAGTAATATTTCAAATTTATAACACTGTCACGTAACATGTCACATGTTTAACAGGATGGGTTCAATGCAGAGCACCAATTTCGATATGGCTTGCCATATTATATGTCACACTGTGACACAAAGAAAACAGAAGAAAAAATAACATGCAATTTTTTTTCTATAATAAAAATGTCATTATAACTTTTAAAATTTTGTTTCCAGTGAGATCCAGGCTCAGACATACGAGGAGAACTTTACGGAGGAAGATCTGCAGCTCATTCAGGAGAGAGAGTCGGCAATCCGACGACTTGAGGTTTACAGTCAGAATACAAACCCGAACTTCATTTGTTTACAAATTTGCTTGGATCTGAACGTCTTTTTTTTTCAGTCGGACATCACAGACATTAACCAAATTTTCAGAGACTTGGGCCTGATGGTGCATGAACAAGGAGACATGATTGGTAAGATTGTGATAGAACCTTTAATGGATTAAAATGCATAATAAACACAAAAAAAATCCTGTTCTTCAGATTTTAGTTAAGCCTCCAAGGGTTTGTGTACGCTGATGTAAGGCAGGAAATGCAATTAAAGTTGTTAAACGTTAAAGCAGAAGGTGATAATGAACACCCGCGAGACTTCACAGTCCAACAGCTCGGTGGGACTGTTTGTTCAAACACCAAAGTTTTAATAAGACGAGCTTTTAGCACAAACTTGTGTTGTTTATCTAAGTAATATTTCATCACAAGTTACAGCGCTTTGCATCATTTTTGTGGCGTCGGTCAAAAAAAGGCATGCAAATTTATACACGACATTGTTTGAATAACAATTAAAAAAACACACGCATACATACACGATTTTGTATTCTGACAATGATTTGTTTTAAAATATTTAACAATACTAATAATTCAAATTAATGAAAAGTAAAAATAATTTGTTTAAAAAATATATTTTTATATTTTTGCTATTTAAAATGTAATTTTTCAGATAGTATAGAGGCAAACATAGAAAACGCAGAGCTGAATGTACAGTCAGCCACACAGCAACTTTCCCGTGCTGCCAACTATCAGGTATTACCACATCATTCAATCCAGATTAGGATTAGGATTCATAATTTATCAAACTAATCTGTGTCTTCTGGTCACTGTAGGTGTCATGTCGGAAGAAAATTATCATCCTGATTGCTGTTTTGGTTGTTCTGGCCGTTGTTCTTGGCTTGATAATCTGGGCTTCTGTCAAAAGTTGAGTGTGTATCTCTGAACCTAAGAATGGTTTTATGATGATTGTAAATTTCTTTGACGTTTAAATAGGGGAGATCAAAATGGCGTTGCTGCTAAGGTGTTGTACAAGAATTTTTTATGATTTTAAAGACACGTTAGTTAAAATGCAGAACATGCGATTGTATACAAATCATTACAGATTTTTTCTTTATAGTTACGCAAGTAGCGTATTCTACAATATTAATAACTTTTAAAATTAATTGAAAATAATATATTTAAAAATCTACATACAGTATAAGCCTAAATAAACACATAAAATACACACACACACGCACACACACACATGCACATACACATGCATACATAGTCCTAATACTAAATTCTTGTTGCCAAACAATTATTGAAGTTTTCAGAGATCGCCACTAGATGGCGAAAGTGTCCAGTGTCCTAAATCACTGGTGACCTTTAACCTCTTGTGCTTCACTGTAAGTGCACACTGTAAAGCTGCCTAAATAATATATATAATATAAAGTTGTAATGTGATTTTTATTTTCAGCATTTAAATAATATTTTAAGTTGTTCCTGCTGATTCAGTAGTCTTTTTTGATCTAAAATTGTTGAATGCCACTTTGTCATATCATTGGATTATGTGAAATACAATTTTGAATGCAATAATTTTGTCACTAGTTTGTTTATTTTTGATTGACATTTTGTTTGTTGATTAAGTTTGAAATTAAATTAAATTGAGTTTGTTGATTACTTGGAGTTTACCAACTAAATACAGTCGACCTATTTGTTGCAGCCGTTTTATTGGGCAAAAAAATGCTTTATTGGGGCAAGTTTGAGGGAGAATGATTGAAAATTTTGCCATAAGCCCAAGCCTAATGTGAAAACGAAGTAAATCGCACATACTTTTGTGGGGGCGAGTGAAAGGCAAATGTTTAATTAAGTCCGTCAGATACGTATTAAATAAGCAGAGATCAATACAGACGAAAACTAGGACCAAGAATATAATCATGTCTAATGATAGAATATAATACGGTGGTCTAATGAGGAACGTAAATACGGTAAAATGCTTTGCGTATCACTTGTTTTCACGCGCAGACACTTGTTTTCTCCTGTAAATAAGTTGGAGCGCCCACATGGCTAAAGCGTCCGAGAGCAGCGGACTAAGTCATTCCGATACAGAAAAAGGAGAGATTTCTGAGAAACTGTGGCGCTTTTTCGATATTTGACTTCAGTTCCTGAAGGGAACACACCTGGGCAGATTGGACAGATCTCTCAATGCTAAAATCTACTCAAAGTTTCCCAATTCTGTGCAGCATATTTGTGTTGGTAAAATAAAGTGTTTAATGTTATCTTAATGTGACTTTGTCTTATTTTGGCTAACAATTGAGGGGTTGTAATTGGTGGTGGTGGTGGGGGGGGGTGTTGGTGTCCCGATGTGGCCTGATTAAGCAGAGTCGACTGTATTATGCAGTTTGAAAAAGTGAAGTGATTTTGTCAATAAGGACCATATCGAAATTGTGCTCTGCATTAAACCATCAAGGGAAGTTACACACGCACAAACCCGGAGCAGTGGGTTGCCTTAAGTCATGGTGTCCGGTGATCAGTGTCTCAAGAACCAACCTGACTCGAGTATTGAACTACCATAAGCTGGGTAAACAACATGAACTCCCAAAAGAAAGGGGACGATCAAAATGAATTTATTAGCATTTTTTTCCAAAGGGAGGAGGCCGTGTTTACGCATATAAAAATCGGTGACACTTTTGACCCGAGCTAGTTTCATCCCGACTGCTACAATGCACACCGTAAATAGCAACGACTGCGTTCTAATCATCACTTCCTTTAGAACAATAAAATATATAGTGATTTTGTTTTTGTTCCGCGTCTTGGCTAAACTTTGAAGGAATATGTATTCACACAGCATGAATCTGACAGGCCAGAACGGAACAGAAGAGTGTGTGGAGCGTTCCTGTCCGGAGAGATCCGTGTCTCTGGTGGTCTACGTGCTCCTCTATGTGGCCGCGGCGTCCGTGTCTCTTCTGACCGTGTGTGGAAACCTGCTGGTCGTCGTCTCAGTCGGTCACTTCAAGCAGCTCCACACGCCAGCCAACATCCTCATCC
>MU204302.1:421701-451932 GCA_017309775.1 Paedocypris sp. Pulau Singkep | reverse complement strand
AAAAACCTATTTAACATTATCGATTTTTTTTTTTTTTTTTTTTGAGTGTACATTAAAGCTAGGGTTTTTTTTAAATCTGTGGGCTACAGGTTCTTCATGACGGGCTACCTCCCCCTGGGCTTTGAGTTTGCAGTGGAACTGACGTACCCAGAGTCTGAAGGAACGTCTTCAGGTCTTCTGAACTGCTCGGCACAGGTTTATTTTTTGTATTATTTATGTATTTATTTATTTTACCTACAGTACAGTAGTTTTTTACCTAACAGATAAAGTTTTAGTGGTTTCACTTCATCACAGATTTTCAAAAATAAAAGTGGCAAGGATTTTATACGGCACAGTGGCGCAGTAGTTAGTGCTGTCGCCTCACAGCATGAAGGTTCTGATTGTGACTGGAGGTGTGAGTTCGAGGCCTGTTTGCATGTTCTCCCCGTGCTTGTGTGGGTTTCCTCCGGGTGCTTCGGTTTCCCCCACAGTCTGAATAAACTTGCGTTTTCAGGTTAATTTGGCCATGTGGGTGTGTGAGCGTGTGTTGCTATTTCTCCGGGCAAAAGGATGGTGTGTATGGTGTTCCTCAGTGTAAGAGGCGCTTTGAGAAGACTTGTAAGAAAACTTGTAAAGCACCGTTCAAATAAAAATCAAAAACATTATTATTATTATTATTACTTGTAATGGCATTCTCGCTTTTAATTCTGGGTTTCACTCAATCTCTCACAGGTAAAAATCCTCTGTTATGTGTATAAAGAGTGTGTAAGGATTCTTGCGGTTTAAACCGTTTTATTATGGAGTTTTGAGAACGGTTTGCATAAATTGTGGAAATAATTTTTCGGATGATGTTTTGGAATGTGTGTGTTGATATCTGTTATCTGTTATATGATATCTGTTTAGTAAATTCCTAATCGGACCACCAGTTAGTCAAATCCCAAGAACAAAGACAAATGTTATTTAATTCATATTTTTAACTTATTTGGACCAAAATTTCATTTAATTGGGACAAAACCCACGAGGAAGAATAAGAAAAGAAGCACAAGTTGCCTGTGCGTTTTAATATCTGTAATAGAACCTAAATTGATTGTGTCCCAGTGTGGTCCAAACCGGAATCAACTGTCTGGAAATCAATATGTAACTACTAGAACAATATATCTTTTGTTTTGTTTGATTCTCATGATTGGCCGAGTTGAACTTGCAACCCAAGCGTAGCAGGTTCAAATCCCTGTCCGGTGGCTTTTTATAACTGAGTGTCTTTTAGCAAAACACTGACCCCCTTAACGGTGTCCACTGCTCCGGGTGTGTGTGTGTGTGTGTGCGTGTGTGTGTGTGTGTGTGTGTGTGTGTGTGTGTGTGTGTGTGTAACTTCACCGGATGGTTAAATGCAGAACACCCTTTCAGTACGGACCCTAGTGGCCATATTGACACTCACTAATTATCACTCTCTCTCTCAATGCAGGTGTTTGGGATTATTTTCACAATCTGTCAGGGAAAGATTATGGACTCCTTTACTACACTGGCAGGGAACCTCTTCCTGTGCGCCTTCTTGCTTATCGGATCCATTCTAACAGGTACCAGCCTCCTTCCGCTTCACTCTAACAAAGGTTTGAACACTAAAAACCCAGTGACATTATTAAACTGTTACGGGCAATGTGTGAGCCATTAAACAGACTCTTAGAAAGAAACACGAGATGCGGTGGAGCGTGATGTTGACCACACCAAGGTTGTGGGTTTGTTAATGAAAGTTAATGAAAGTGGTAATTAGTTAGTTTGTTGGATAACCGGTTACACAAAAGGGTGTGTGTGATTGTTACTCTGCACATTCTAGCATCAAATTAAGATGATGGTAATTTCAGTTTAAAAAGCATCTCGTGTTGTGTCGAGTTCAAAGTGACCCTAGATATTCAAATAAGTGCTGTAAATTATTCAAAAATGCCTTGGTTAATATTCGACTACCATTCCAGGCAGTGACATCTAGTTACACAAGAAGTCATTTACAACTTTACGCAACGTATATGGATAAAAGTGCAAAGTCAAAGTGGTTTCTCTTCTGTTTTATAATGATTAAGTTCTAAGTGACATTTCAGCTCATGAAGTGACATGCTGGTGTTTTTTATCTCAGGCTTTATAAGGTCAGAGTTGCGGAGACAAATGGCTAACCAGCAAGCACTGAGGGCCGTAAGTAAACTTCTAGAACAATTCTGCCATACTACGTGAACACAATCCTGATCTGGAATATTCCATTTAAAGCAAATTGAAATCAGATTTCATGTTCTGGTTTGTTCTCACAGGAAATGTTCAATGTAGCCATGCAGTCAACTGATTTTCATGTCATTTCAATTCGGTATTTGTCCTTGTCAGTGTTTTTCAATTCGGATATGTCTTTTTTTTTTTAAACTCATTTTAACTGTTGATGACTGAGGGTTTCGAATGAACAAGACAGGAAGTGCGAGCAGGAAGTTTTCTCCACTCTCCGTTCTGCTTCATTTCACCCGCCACATCCTTTTAGCGCATTCCACTCGCTCTTTTTCCTCTTTCCACCTATCCTGTTTTATGTGGCCTATACGATCAGACATTTTGTTTTCTCAAATTAGATCTCTCGTGTGTGTGCGTGCGTGCGTGTGTGTGTGTGTGTGTGTGTGTGTGCGCACACGCGTGCATCTGCAGGCCTCTGAGGACAAGTCAGCCGTTCAGGATCAGAGCGGGACATCTCTCCTCCCCTCCACACACATCTGATCACTCAATCACTGAATGATTTTGCACACTGAGCTTCAGGTATGGGCAGCTGAAATCAGCCCAGGTATCGCTTGATCTGACGTTGTGATTTTTACCCCTTGAAATCAATCCAGATACTGCTTTTTCACTTGCTCTTTACTGATTATTTAGTTTTTTTCCAACACTTTTATTACTGCTTTTGATTTATTTCACTGCCTCTGATTTTACTGCAGTGACTTGATGTTTGGACAGCTTGTTCATGCAGTCGGTGTGGGATAGCAGGGTGGATCTCTAGGTTAAATATAAAAAATTTAAATAATGTATTAGATGATCTAACATTTTCAAAGATATTATTGGAGAGCTAGATGTTCTATCATAATGCTACATTTCATGAAAGAGGACAAATATTCGGATGTTTCTATGGATCAAACATTTGCAAAAGATAAAAGTTGACCCAAGTAGAAACAGGGAAATGGCAAAAAAGTGGATTGATTTTAAAATTGAAGCTTCTGAAGATTGTGGAAATCTAAGTCTATGCTAAAACTGTGATATCAGCACCATTAATAGATATTAGAATAGTATAATAGATATAAAGAAGCTGATTTTAGTGGATGAAGATGAAGAATTCTATAAAGGTAAAGTTGAAATAACATTTTTATGGCGACCAATGACGAGATGAGAAGCTGAAAGTTAAATGAAGAATCCCTTTTAAAGATAATGGGGTAAAAATTATGATTACCAAGTTTAACATGTATAAGAACAAGCAGAATAGATAAAACTTTGAAGGAAACAAGATGAAGTCAACGGAGAAGAAAATAATGAAAAATGTAGAATTTCAAGGAAAAGTAGAAAAATAAAATGAAAATGAAAAACAAAATGGACATAATAAGAGGATGCATATTTAGGATGTTGGAACGGTGATTAGATTGAGGACTAGTTGACAATCAAAACTAAACCAAGAACTGAAGAAGAAGAATAAAGAACACACTTAGGGGGGGGGGGGTGATTTTCTCACGTACGATAGACCCAATTATGACCTACAGACTTCCTTTTAATCTTTATGGCCATAAATCATCTAATCCACTCTTTAAACACACAGTATGACTGTGATCCTTGACCAGGAGCCACAATAAAAGCTGTCAAGTCCTGCGCTACTTCGAAGATGGCATGATGCTGACGCAGCGTTAGGCTTCACTGTTTGACTATATTTACTTAGCGAGGTGAATTCACGAGATAAACGCTGGGAACAGAGACAACAACTATTTCTTAGGACCACTGAGCCAAGTTATCACTTTAGAGTTTGCGTTTAAGTCCTATAGGGGTTTTGTGATGTTTCTACCGTTTCTGACGTTCGTGTTCCGCCAGGGGGCGCCATTGTTTAGCTTTGAAGATGTGCTTGTGTTTTCAGGGATCTTCAGACCTTCAGCCTGCATCAACTGCACCAACTGCACAACCTCTTGAAGCCAAACTCTAATGTGACAGAAGAGATGGTGTGCTCCACTGCACCAGTCTTTAATTTCAGTGATTTTTGACTGTGACGACATGCGTTTCGAGTGTCTTTCTTTGTTCTAATGTAGTATTTTTGTGTTTAGTTGTGTTAACAGCCAATAAATAATAATGTTTGTTTGTAAGATACTGTGTTTATCACTAACTAATCATCTCAAAAGTATTTGAACCAGGCAGGTTTGTATGGTTGATAGCTGTGAGCTAAAAGTGTTGTTTTTTATGTGTAAAATACAGTACGTTCTTGTAAAAATAATGATAAAATGATTTCAGTGATGAAATCAGTATTCTGTTAAAGAAATGAAGAGTGTAGATTTGTAATGAAGTCTGAACAGTAAATGCTTTATCTGCGAAAATATGAATATCTGTGTTTTATGTTCAGAGTGAAACAAATTGTCAAATGCAATGTCTGTGATAGTATGAATATATATATGTATATTGTATATTGATTCATTATAGTCCTGGATTTCCTAGACTTTTGTGAATTAGCATGTTTTGTGCATGTATATAACATGTTTTTTTGTCTAACTTGACTGATTTGTTGACAAATGAAATGCAAAAAGTGTGAAAATAAAACAATAATAAAAGTGTTGTGTAAACATCCTTCCATTAAAAAACACACACAATTACCAGTGTGAATCCATAAATATTTTAATGTGGTGAAAGTTGCAAAAACAGCAGATATTGTAAAGAATTTATGAAATAAGACATCTTATTCACATAAACAGCGATTTATAAACTCTTTTAAACTGTAATAAACGTTTAGCAAAATTATATTTAAAAAAAGGACCAGCGTTAACGTCCCAGACACATTCAAAATAAATGTAAAACCATCTTGACATTTGTTTCCCCGTTGATGTTTTTCAGAGACGAGTGCATTTAAAAGGGCATTTTATAATAAAAGAATTTAAAAAGCATGGCGGCTGCAGTTCCTGCAAAGCGTTTGGCAAGTTTCTGACCAAGTCTTGCTGCCGTGATCAGCTTGTGTATGAATCAAGACCAGCGTGAAAGCTGTTGTAAGGCACCTTCCGCTGTTGGATTGTCTGCGAGTGTCATGGTGACCACCACACAAGCCCATCAGGCACCGCTCTGAAGAACAACAGCACGGCCTGGAGCATCTTCATGGCTTCAACTGGACTTCAGTTGGCAGAAGAAAAAGCCTCTAGTGCCTGAGCAAGCCATGTTGAGCTGTAAACTACAAATTACAGGCACCTCAGTAGATCGTACCACAAAAAAAGCATGTAAAAAAAAAACGAAAAATGGAATGATATTTATTTTTTTATAACTTAATCTCATTTATAAGTTCACTTTACAATATAAGATATATGGAAAATAAACATTCTGCATTTTTGTCATTGGAACATTAACTCCGGCGCCTGATCATGAGCCAGTCGGGGTTCCGGCCTTCACAAAACACTCGGATAGAAATCTCTGCGCTCATTACTTTCCTAACAGTTTAAGCAAATACTAAAACTCCGGCCTTGGAGGAGGAGGATGTACGATGCTCTTGGAGCAGAGTAAAAAAATCGTTGCCCTTTTGCATTTCATGAAGGCCTATTGAGTTTCATGCAAGACTTACACTTTTGGAATGAAATGAGTGATGGCAAGTAAATCCATAAACGTCTGTTCCCACTATTTAAATAAAGCATTTTTGTGATTAACCATCTGCATTTATAAATCCTCTTAATAAAATGCGATCATTTGTGTACATATTTACATATCAACATGAATCTTCCGAAGACTCTGGTTATCGTAATATGAGGATTTGTCCGATATTTGTGATTGCATCAATCGCTCGAGATGATTTGATATATTGCTCTTCAAGCTGCTTTCTCAAATCTAGCTCATGGAGATTTACTAAGAACTCGGTTTCAAACACTGGTTTTTATCTCAGTGCCTTTCGTCGTTACTCTGAAGGGTTTTCACTGTGGTATCAGACAGCAGAACAGTTAAGGCAAACCGATGTTTCGCACAATCTGCGAGGTGATGCTCTACATTCTCCTTGATGCTCCTCCACAGCAAGGATGAACAGTTTCGATGACAGAAAAAGCGTTTCCCTCGCTCTTGTTCTCGAAATGGCTCATTAATCAAAATGCAGGTAGTAAAACCTGCTGTTCAAGTGTTTGTCCTTTGGATGATCGTGTGCAACGTCACTGAGAAGGTCCAAATAAAATCTGATAATGATGGGGAATGACGCATAATGTACTAGTCTGGCAAGATCAGGAGTTTTGTAACCAGTCGAACTGTTATCTGAAGAGGAAATACACAGTCACAGCTCAAGCCAAGTTCTCGGATTGGTTTCCTGAAGGCGTCTGCTGTGCTGGGATCCATCCCGATGTTGGAGAAATATAAGGCAGAACCAATATTGTCTCAGTGGATGGAGAATACTGATCACTCAACCACTCCATTTCTCTTCCAACAGTCCGTTTTGATAACACGAGTGATCAACCAGTCACGCTTTATTTGTCTTGTCCGAGCCACATAAATCCAGATTTGTGTGTTTGTTTTTCAGTGCTTCACAACACTCGTTCCTGAAGAGATGTGTGGACCCGCTCATCTCTCAGTTCCTGCGTTCCTGGGTTCTTCTCTCGGAAACAGGAAGTTACACAGTGATGTCACCAGATGGAAAAAGCCAAACTGGGCCCTGGGAGTGAACTACACACAGAAAAACATAGATTTAAACACAAGTGTCTTATTTAAGTTATTAAACATGCTCCCCGTGACCCCGATGGTGGTTGCTGATGGATGGGACATGGTTTATTCTCCCTTACAACTAAGTGTCCTTGGGCAAGACACTGAACCCTGCAGAGAAAAAATTTCCCCACTGAGGGACTAATAAAGGTTCAATTATTATTATTATTGATTGGCGTGGTGTAACAACGGATGTTCACCAACAGAGGGCGCCATGGGGTTATATATCATTTACCTTTGTAAATAATTGACGTACATGCTATTCACGGACATAACTAATTGACGGACAGCTATGTCGGCCAATCAACAGGCAGAAACTCAGTAGGTGTTCAGGATTGTGAACTACTGTTGTATTTTAAAAGATGGAGTTTCAGCGAGTCAGCAAATTGTTATTTACAATTATTAATTTTATCACGGGGACCAACTGTTAATTGGATTGCTAGATATAAAATAGGCAAAAACAATATTAATATAAAATGATTTTTTATATATATATATGTTTATCTATTTTTATGTAGATTGTTTCACACTGTGTCATAATTAATTTTTAAATTTTTTTTTTTTTTTTTTTTTTTACATGTGTTTAATATATAGCTACTAAACTTGTTTAGGATTGACTGTGCTTGCTCTATTAAAGATGTACATTAACCTACATTTGAGATTGTGGTCACGTGATCGCTGAGGTGGAGTTTGACTCATAGTCTAAATTTAGCCTGGAGTATAAACACACGCCACACATCCTCTTTCTCAGCTCACACCGAAATGACAACTGGCACGGGCAGACCAGTTCAACTAGCAGGCTTTTAGAAACTATTTGGTTAATAATTGCTAGTAATTGGTATATGCTTAAGTATGGAATTCTAAATAATTCTAAATAATAATAATCACCTCACGCATCCACATGTTTGTGACGGGCAAATCTGAATTGTATTTATCTGATAGAAAAAAATATATTTTAATTTATCTTTTTAAAAAAATTGAAGTTAAAAAGTAATCTCTTTTTTCATTAAATGTGAGTTTTGACCCAAAAGTTTATAAAGAAACTACAATAACCACTATATACGTCAATGTTTCTTCAACATTTGCATGTAGAGTGAAAAAACAACAAATGATGATGTCATTGCCCTTCCTGACTGTAACTTCAGCAACAAGAAAAAAACCACAGACTGTCACAACACTTGCGGAGCTCTTTGACTTGGCTGATCATGTGCCGTAAGAGTTCAGCAGAAGAACCTCATCTGACCTAAAATGACTCTTACCATCTGAAGATGTTCTTGCTGAAACCGATCCCCCATTTCACGCAGTTTACGGCCAATCTGAACTTCCACCCTTAATCCTCCATCCAACTCGTCTTCTTTTCCTTCTTCTTGATTCCTTTCATCTAGGTTCATCTCTTCGTTGTTGTGTGTGCCCTCTACAACTTGTTCGAATAAGGCAGGGAAGTGTGCCCGAAATCCAGCATTTCCTAAACAGAGAAAGCAGTTATCTTATTTTTTGCTGCCTTTAAATGAGCTTCAAAATGCTCATGTTTATAGATTAGATAGTTTTTTCATGTTGTTGAATGTAAAATTTTGTGAAGCATGGCACATAAAATGCGTTGTGCATTGGTTTGTGTGTGTGTGTGTGTGTGTGTGTGTGTGTGTGTGTGTGTGTGTGTGTGTGTGCGTGTGTGTTACGAGGATTATTTTCTTACCATGAAAAAGTGCTCTTGGCTCCTCCGCAAAGCCCCCTGTTCCACAGAGAGCCATGAGACCAGTTCTCGCACCCACAGGTCTGCAGTGAGATGAAGTGTTTCTCCCAGAACCCTGGAATGGTGCCATATCTCTGTGGCTTGCTGAGTTATGAACAGAGCTCGCTGTCTGTGTTGATCTGTCTTCAAACTGTCCGTGTCTGTTCGCCGTTTGCCCCACCTCGACTCCCAGACCGTTTCTGTTTTCTGAGCTCTTGTTTCTTAGCGGCGTCTCACAGCAGCGTGGAAGCTGTTCCTCCTCTTCATCATCCATCAGCAAAGACAGTTAAACTGCCCTGAAACACAGCAGTGATTTCATGAGAAGTGAATCTTCCTTTAGTCCGAAGAAACACACACACTGCAGCACTCACACAATGAAAATAGAATGTGTTGATTATGAAAAAAAAACTACGAGTGGAATATTTATAATCTCCTCTGCAGCACATCAACAAAAAAGTGCAGTTGCTGGAAGCTTACGCAAAGTGAGATGACTAAATCTGACAGTTCACATGCAAAAACCAGACGGCATCATTTCAAAGGAATCTATTAAAACAAAGAGGAAGTTTCACCAACGCCAAAGAGGCCTGCACGTTCATTCGATTCGATTTCCCAGAAAACAGTGCGATTCAAAGAAGAATCGGCCTCATTAGAATAAACAAATCAGTGTCTGTTGATTAATAATCTGATTACTTGAGAGTTGTGCAGATTAGTGCAGATGCTTTAAAAACACAGGCTGTCAATGTTTCGAGACATGCACAGACATGTGACCCGGACAGTGCACAAGCAGCAACCACAAGTTTCTATCACTTTTACAGAATTAAATATCCCGCGGCAAACTGGTCGTAGACTGGAGCGTAAACAAAAGTGTAAAATTGAAAATTACAGACTTTGAAATTATTCCTCATTTATTTTCATCCGCTCTGTTGGAACTGATTTCCTTATAAGAGTCTAATAAAAAAATAAAGTTTGTGTCCCAATGGTTCTCTTGTTTAATCTGAGTAACGGCTTTCATTCAACAAACATTAAATAGGTAAATAAAATATAAAGAAAAATGAACTGAACGGCACTTTTTTCTGCGCTTTAAAAATCTATCTCGAAAAACGAGAATTACGCGTATATTAAAACGTTTTCTTTACCATCACAACTGTATTTAAGAAAACTTATCTGTCGTCATAACATAACCAGCTCAGTCGATTATTAGCCCGCATTATAAATCTGACAAATTACAACAAGGACATCGCTTAGAGAAAAAAAGACACTCACCTCCAGTGTTTAAATATGTGTGTCAGTTGTGTTTTTATTCCGTTTTGTTTCGCCGTCACTTCGCTTGTATTTACTAACATGAACTCACCCGCTTTCATTCCGCTCCCTCCGCTCGAGCGGTTGGTATTGGGCGAAGACCACGCCCACAAATATGACGCCACGAAACATTTACCCGGGAATGGGGGTCGTTCGCCTGTTTCTGCTCGTGCCCGAGGGAAAAGGTCAGTTTAGGGTTTGTGTGTTTTGTGTGTGAAATTTGCAGTTTATTAGAAAGAAGCCTGCAGTCGTTCCCTTTAGATGAATCGACATTGTTACATTTCGCTGATTTACGTAATCCTTTTTACTTCCCCGCATTTTAGATGAACAAATCACATTATAGATTGAAAACGCAACTAGTTGTAGACGTCACGTGTTGTACAGACACGTGATATGCATGTTTGGTTCCTGCAGTTGTGGCAGCTGTTTTAACAACTCCATAATGATTCTTGTTGTGTAATTTAAAGTGAAACCAACTTTTGGTTTCGTCACGTGACACGTCATATCAACACAACGTGGCCACTTTCAGGTTACTCGAAACGCAAATGACGTAGCACTCTTCGCGTCGTCCTCGTTCCAGCATCTTATTTTTACTCAAATGATTGTTTCTGCATATGGACGGTATATAAACATGTTAGTATTTATTTAACCTTGTGTGACGTCTGCTAGTAAGATACATTTTTCCCCTTTCAGAGTGGAAAGGATGTTTATAGTAAACGGAGACAGATAACCTTGACACTTGTCGTTTCTTTGGGAGTTTCTTTGTATACATGTGTTCTGCCTAAGCTAAGTTGCAGGTACACAACAAGTACTAGTGCACTTGTTTCAGAAGGGCATCAAGTCACCTGGATAGTACGTACGATCTTCCTCTTCTCATTCGCTTACAATGACATCATCTTTTCAGATGGTTGTTGGGCTCAGCATTCCTGCGCTCTAGTTCCATTCTGTCGCTTCCTCGACTCACATCACCCAATTTCTTAAAATATCAGTGATCTTGCAAACTGAACACAAAGTGGGCTTTTTACATCTTACTATGGTTATAATTGATCACTTGCTTTTGAAATCAAAAAGCCCACAGATACCTTCAGAACAGAATTTAAATTTTGGTTAGTCATTTCAGGACCACACATTGCTGACACTGGTTTGCCGAAAAGTTGTGGTTGGACTGGGATACGGTGGAGACAAATCACTGACTAGAAGAGGATTGAAATAGACTCAAAGTGACTCTGTTTCTACGGTAACTGTGGATAAGGAAGTACAGGAGACGTGAGAGCAGGCTAAACAATCGCTGGCATTGCCTCCGTGGCAACAGCTACATCATTGGTTCTTGTTTCATAGTAAAGACCCATTAAAAATAAAAAAAAATAAAAAAACACCAGAAGCCCCAGAGACGCCTCCCTCACAACTGCATGTTGCATCAGAAAGGACCTACAAGAGGAAGAGCTAATCAGACACACAAACACATCACATGCTCCACTTCACTCTAGAGCCACCCCCCATCCTGCCCGCTCTCCCGCCAAAACATCTCCACCACCAGTAAATCCTGCCTAGAAACCAAACAGCTGACTTCTGTCTTGCTGTGATTGGTGCAACCCCCTAGCAACGGCGTGTGTTTAATCAGCCAATCAAGAGCAACGCTTTCACCACTTTTAACCAATGTCTGACGGCCCTGTTTAACCCGGGCAGTAACAGTGACTTGGTAACTGTCCGGCAGAACAGAGGTAAGCTCTGATTGGTGGAATCTGTGCTGCTTCCCTATTGGCTAATCATGACGATCTCCCAGTCATTCATGTTTTGAGGCTGTTTTTTTTTTGCTTGGTTGGAATACACCCACAACAGAAGGTCAGCCATGCTTCATGCTGATTGGCTGAGCACAATGTAGCCTCCTAGTAACAAACCACAATTGCTAGAACAGGGTGTGGTTTAGCGTCTGTCAATCATCCAAATCCTGGCCATACGTGATGTTGTTGCTGCCGTTCTACTCCAAGAAGTATTTAGAGTAAAACACACGCATTCATTAAAGATCACACACTTCTCAGATTAAAGCTACTCATTAATATTCAAACATCGCTTGAATCTCTCCAACATTCAAGTGCATCTTCATGTATGTTTGTTTTGTTTATGCAAAAGTATTTTAGTAAAGGGCTAATACTTTTACAGCTTCATCTACTGCATTCAAAACGACATGCTTTTTATTCATCAAGCGCCTTTTGATCAATTATAGCATCTTTTGCTTATCTATATTTTTTTGTGCTGTAAGCTGTCACTGCAGGAAAACAAAGTACATTTCGTAAAAATTGTAACTAGTGCAAGAAATGTTGACTAGTCATATTTTGCATGCTGTAAGGAAACATCGAGCTTTGGCAAGCGGTGCATGATTCACCTGACAAGAAAAAATGAGTCCCAAGATGAATGAGTGCCTAGATGAATTAGGAGTGACATCATGGCTGAAAAGCAGCATGACATCATCCTTTACAGAAAACTTTGTATCAAAATCTATCTATCTATATCTATCTGTCTGTGTGTCTGTCTATCCATCCAATCCTCTGTATAAACATCTATCTAGCAATTTGTGCTTTCTATATCTTTAAGCTATTTCCATATGTAGTGATGTGACTGTGAATTATTTTTTTTTATTTCTGCAAACATTTAATGTGTTTTGTCTTGGCATTATTTACATATACGTATCTCTTTTTATACTTAGTATTTGTTAAGTGAACACTTTCTTTTTTTAGTTTTTACAGTCATTTAAAAAATATTTGAAAAATGTGCAAAAAAAAAAAGAAAATGACATGTTTTCTTACTTGAGCATTTTAATGTGTTTTTTTTTTTTATTATTTAATAAGATTTATTTTTTTGTGTTGCAAAAATGTACCACTACTGTGATTAAAAAATAAAACAGCAAAAAAGTTTTGTATTGTTTTCTGGTATGTTAATTATTTTGATATGATGGTCTGAGTTTAGTAAAACATTTGCTCAGTAATGTGGAAATCCCAAAGCTGATGTCAACAGATGCAGCTCTTTATCACTGGGAGCTGTTCTGACCAGCCTCAAAGGAAAGATGGTGACAGGTGATGTCACCCCTGGCATCCAATAGGGTCTCCTGGGATCTCCTGTGCTGAGCCACCTGCAGTCTGTAAGCCTGTGTCAGTCTCTGCTTTCAATGCAATAACAGATGTTCCACCATATGAACACAAATTCCACTAAATTCTAAAAATAGAAAAGTACTTCAGGTGTGAGATAAGCAGTTTTAAAACCTGTCATAATCTATGCCAATGACAAAATACCACATGGCACCACTTTGACAATGAGTATAATTTTCAAATGGCTATTATTTTTGCTATTTGTTTTTTTAGTCGATCAATTTCACGAAATTCTCATTAAATGTCTTCCTACTTTATGACAATATAAGCCTCATTACTTTATAAACATTACAAATGAAACTTGAAGTTTGTACTGAAATTCCCTTTACTGAAGTGTTTCCTGCATCCTCTCCTGGTCACAGTGGTGCACTGCATGGGAGTGGAGAGAGCATTAAGAATAATTACAGAATTCATTTTTATAAAACAAACAACAGATTTAATTATATATATATATATATATATATATATATATATATATATATATATATATATATTAATGTGTGTGTGTGTGTGTAACATAATAATTATATATTTCAGGGGAGCCGGAGACCATAGTGCACAAAACACACATTTAATAACAAAAACTCACACGAACTCGGGACATACTCGGAAACAGGCTGGTGCAACATCAATGATGGACAAGGACTCAAACACAAGTTGCAACTTAAATACAACAAGACTAATGAAGGGAACAGGTGAGAACTATGAAGCACGTGACTGCAAAAACAGGAAGGGAACACCACACAGAATCCTGGCTTTTGTAGTCCATGCCCCAGTCCATACACGTGACAATTATTTATACAACCGAGTGCAAAATGATTAACCCTACCAAATAGTAGTAATAATATCTAACTAGTCTGTTAATTTAAATCTGTTAATTTTTTTTACTCTGTTTAAAGTAGCACTTTTGAAATACATTTAAAGCCATGACTAATCTATAAGTGGGATTTTGTCATCCACTCTATACTGTATATACAGTATAATAAAACTTGTTCATGCATATTTTTTATTAAGACTAATCCTTGCAGAGAATTTGCAGGTGCTTAGCTTTTCAACACACGTCACATAAGGCTCTGAACCCGCAATTGCTACTTGCAGCTATATTTTTTTTATTTTCCTGACACTTTTTGGGTGGGAAGGTTCTCTGATGTCACATATGTAGCTGTGTTTAGTGGGAAAGTACACATACACAATTACTTATGTAGCCTATTCACCTCGTGACATCATGGAATGTTCCTTACAATTATTAGATCTGATTGACTGATTAAATGAGGTGAAAAAATTTACTTAATGGACGGTATATTACTGATTATTTCCTTCAGGTATAATTAAAGTTTGGACATAAGACTTGAATCTCATAATTGAGACTTCAGTGGAATTTGTCATTAGCATTTTTTTTTTAAATGGTTAAAAGAGAAACAGTAGTTCCTAAAACTATTTTTCAAACCAGCTAATTAATTTTGAGTTGTAACTTTAAGCACACATATACAGTATTATAATTAATTTCAACATTTCTGACTGTAATAAATAATATGACTATTCAGACTGTGTTTAGTTATTTGGTAACTGGTTTGCATTTAAGATGTGATTAGCAAGGCCGATAACCACAGCCGAGAAGGAAGCGTTACATGCAAAATGATTTGCCATATATATCTCGTGAAGTGACAGCCAGGAAAGATTCCTTTTTACCTTGTCTGGTAAGTGGGTTTCGGACTCTTTACTGTGCTGAACACGTTGTTTTACTGGTTTTGTGTATATAATTATTGTAATCCAAAATATAATATTGCAATTTAAATGTCTTATTAAAATTGTATGTTCTTATTGTAACCCACTATATTAAAAACAGGATGTTAAAATAACTTTAAAACATTTTTAAATTTTTAAAAACAAAATCACTTTTAGGTGGTTGAAGATTTGAATTTCGTACCAAAGGAATTGACTAATGTGGTTAACGCTGAATATGCCATTTTTTTGCATTATGTGATCTATAATTCATGGTCATGAATATTGATTTTGTTACAGGTTACTTTTTCTCGCGCTTGAGTTTAATAGCGAATTCAATGTTAAATTTTTTAATTCATTTGTGCTTACAGATATTGTGAGGTATTCATAGAGTTGAAAATGAAGTGGATTGCCTGTGCCTTTCTTATCATTGTTTTTGATAAAATAAGTGTTGGTCAACTTAATGTTGGGGCACACAATCTTGTGGCTAGTGTTGTCCAAAATTCCTTTTCAAGTATCTTTATGTTGGGAACCGATGGCTTCATGGGATACTTATTAACAGGTGAATTAAAATGAAAACATTGCATAAAATTGTATAATTGTTCCATAATTGCGTAATTTCTTTTATTTTTTTTAAATAGCTCAGTGTAATGGTACAGCAGAATCCATTCGCTGCCAATCAAATCAGACTGGTAAGTATAACTACCACAAAAAATTGACTTTAAACAATTCTGACATCTCAAGCATATTTAAAGACATGAACCATGTTTCACTTTTTTCAGCAAACAGTTCAAACATCTTCGTTTTCTCATTTAATGCATCTAATTCAAGTACAAGTGTGTTCACCGGCAGTGAGTATTTGCATAAAGAGCCCATTAACTTGTCAAAACAGGACAATGATGATAGTGACAACCTGTGGAATGAAATTAATTTAGTAAAGTTATTCATAAAATATATTATAAAAACCTTATTATTAGTAGACGTGTCATGTTCTTCTTACGCCACTGTTTTACAGGAACTGGTGATGTGAGTGTGTCTTTCACGACCAATCTTCCAATCCAGCTTAACATCAGCAGGAACAGTATGCCCGATTATATATGTTTTTTCAATGGGAAATGCAGCAACAACTCCTGGGCTAGTTGGATTTCAAAAGGTGACTGTTGATTGGTGAACAAAATGTCACTTTTTTATTGCTAATTTGTTTAGATGGTTTAACTCTGCCAGTTTTAGGCCCAATTGTATGATGCAGGAAAAGAGATTATATTATAGATTTATATTATATATTACAGACATTCAAAAAATATACATTCAGATTATACATTTGGCACAAAACCTTCTTTAGACTTCATTGACTGCAATGTCAAATGCAGTGTCTTGTCTTTATTGTAGGCTGTAATTCAAAAGAGTCAAACTACACAGCACAAAGTAAGTCACATTTCAGACCAGTTTTAAAAGTACACTGGTTTTAATTTCATGACAGATTTTTGTTTTTGTTTTTTTGCTCAGACTGTAGCATCAACTGTTTTGACCCTACCAATGCATGTGGTAGTGCACGGTACAATCCAAACTGTAAAGGTAAGGTTATTTAACCTTGTAACTCTTTTGTAAATGTATAACGTATTGTAATGACTATCTAAATAGCTTTAACTTGTAGATATTCTTGTTTTAATGTTTAAGCTGCAGGTTTGTTTTGTATTGAAACCCTTTTAATTAAACTTTGTAATGTTACAATTAAACCCTTAACTATGAAGCTAAACTAATTTAAACTACAAAAACAACATCAAAATGTGAGACTTCCTGGTTACATTGTAGTCCTAGTTTAGACATAAAAAGACATTTCTAGACTATTGTCTTTTGTTTTGCTCCTTTGTCATAGTCAGTTCCATGCTCACTGTTACTTTACTGTTGTCTTTGTTTTGGTAGTGACTGAAAATCAGACTTAAATGTGACTTAAATTTCCTGGACTTAAACTTGACCGTCTTTCTTGCAGAGGACCCCGGTAATGAGAACTCCTTTACAGTCAATGAAACAACTGAAAGCTGCTGGAAGTGTGGCAGCCCCTTTCAAAGTACCGAGCCTATAGTCCCACCAGCAGCCATCTCAAACAGTTTCCAGAAGAACGCAAGCGTATCAGCCAGCACGGCTGCGTAAGTTTGATTTTTCCTGGATGTGGATTTTTAACGAGTAAACTAACCAGTAAAATAATATGAGAGAAAAACAATATTTATCTATTGCCGTTATTTTCAATTCTGTTAATATAGTAGTTCATTAGAAATTATTTTACATTTTCATTAGATTCATTAGACTTAGAAGTTTCATTAGATTCATTAGATTCATTTCAAATTCATTAGACATTTTAAAGAATGTTTTGTTTTTCCATTTTATTAACATTATCTTTCTGCGGCCTGTGTTACTTTTTTTTTTTGTGCTTTTGGCTGTTGTAAACACAAAAAAATCCCCCTGTGGAATTAACAGTCATACATGTATCAAACTAAAAATATTTATTTTACGCTTAATATTAAATTAATAATCCAATTATTAATAATGAATCCCATAAAACATTGATGCATAATTCATATCTGGATTTAAGCTCTACATAATTTCTTTACCGTGTCTCTATAATTGTAATGTAATTGTTTTTGAAACTAAAACAATTTTATATTGTCATTTTTAACTATATTTCCCTTTTTTATTAAATTATACAGTAGTGTCATGGCCAATCTTTCAAGCCTTGTAAACTTGATGGGGAATTTGACAATTGCATCAATAACTATGGGTAATGTGGAAGGAGTTTTGAAAGTAATGAAAAGCGCATCGGACGTCACGACATCAGCTTATATCTACTCTCCACAGACGGGAGTTCAAGTGAGGATCTGCTTTTTAAAAATCTTGCATTACTTGTGACCATGTGTTTGCTCATAAAATCACATTTAATCAAATTCTACATTTGTAGTTTGTACAGGATTTGGCTGTGCTATCTGATTATCCAAATGCTATAATAGTTCCAAAAGAAGCAGGTCTGAAAGCCTTAAACCAAAGCAATTCAGGAGTTTTTCTAGGTGTGTTCCGGTTTCCTAACATGACAGAGGTATGTTGAGATCTTTTCTGTGGGCTAACCATAAGAAGAATAAATTATTTGGTTAGGTAAAAATGAATACTAGCTAATATTGGCTCAGAATTGCATTACAAATGTCTGAATCTTTTTTTATTTCTAAAACTTTAGCAATCAAACAGCAGCCCTGTCCTGAATGATGAAGTTTATGCGATTGAAATGGGCTCACTAATTTCTAATCTGACTGTCCCTATCAATTTAACTTTCACGAATGGAAAGGTGAAGCACACATAACATGATTATCCCAAATTGTCATAAGTTATTATAACGTATTTATTTTATTTCATGTCATAATCTATATGTTTATTTATGTATTACATCATTATAATTTACTTATTTTCATACCCATTGTAGGACGGGGGTACACCTGTTTGCAACTCATGGGATGGAAGTGGTTTGTTAGATTTTTTATTTGTGATGAAAATAAAGTCATTGCCTAAGCGTATTCAAACTTTGAATCGAAAATTCTGAATATGAATGCCAATTTAAAATAAAAGTACAAATTATGTCTATTGATTTTCCCCCACGCAGGACAAAGTCCCAACTGGACCACTGATGGTTGTGACACTACGGTTGTAGGAACTACCATAGTTTGCAAATGCACACATTTGACGTTTTTTGCTGTGCTTATGGTAGGTTTGTGTTTTTTCTTTGGAAACTGTGAAAGTACTTTTGCTTCTGTATTTTCATTTTTATTTAAGCTTTTAAGAATTTTCATAGACTTTTAATGCGGTAATCTTGCTCTGCTGTTTTCTAAATGACGACATTTCTCACACAGGCTCCTACGAATATAACAATTTCTCAAAACGACCTTAACACTCTCACCTATATCTCCAACATTGGCTGCGGCCTTTCCTTGTTCTTCCTAGGTGTTGGGCTCTTCATGCATTTCCTCTTGAGGTGAACTTTTGATTGTTTTTTATCATTATATTATAGTAATATTTAAAATTCAGAATCTTGATACGATTGCATTTGCTTTGAAAAAATTAATTGAGTTGTTTCGACTACAAATAAAAAACCATGAGAGTAAAATGAATATTCAACGTATGCATACATACATATACGTATAAACACTATATTACCAAAAGTATTTGGTCACCCAGCCAAATAAGGAGGTTTTTCAGGAGTTGGGCTTGTCCCCTTAGTTCCAGTGAAATACAGGAATACTTCAGGATACCAAAACATTTTGGACAATTCCATTCTCCCAACCTTGTGGGAACAGTTTGGAGCAGGAGTCCCTTCTTCTTCCAACATGACAGTGCACAAAGCCAAGCCCATAAAGACATGGATGACAGCGTCTGGTGTGGACGAACTTGACTGGCCTGCACAGAGTCCTGACCTCAACCCTATAGAACACCTTTGGGATGAATTAGAGCGGAGACTGAGAGCCAGGCCTTCTCGAGCGTGTGACTTTGCTTTTAGAAGAATGTTCAAAAATTCCTATAAACACACTCCTCCACCTTGTGGACAGCCTTCACAGAAGGCTTATATCTGCTATAGCTGTAATAACTAAAAAGGTGGACCGACATTATATTGAACCCTATGAGTTAGGAATGAGATGGCAGATAAGTTTATCTGTGAGTCAAGGCAGGTGACCGAATACTTTTGGTAATGTAGTGTGTGTGTATATATAGGTCTCCCACAGTCCAACAGTATGCGTTCAGGTGAATTGAAATTGGCCATATGTGTAAGTGTGCGTGTGAATATGTGTGTTTGTGTTTTTTTCTGCGAATGGTTGGCCATCAATCCAGAGTATGTGTCCAGCCTCAAGCTAAGAGATGCTGTGATGTTACCCTTGACCCAGAAATGGAATAGAATAGAATAAAATAGAATAGAATGCCTTTATTGTCATTGTATCACAGGGTTACAATGACATTAATGTGTCATAATGTGACATAATTTGGACGTATAGAGAATCAAACATTTTTCTACTCACCCATATACATAGAGCAAGTAGCAGTACAGAACAAGGACAGAAAACTGAAAAGGCAATTCTGTGATTGTGTGATTACAAAATAATCAAATGATACATTTTCAAAGTCTCTTTGATTAAATAACTATTGTTCATACTTCATATTAAATTATAGATAGTTAAATCACAAAATAGATCTCAATATGAAGATAACACATTAAAAAAAATGTTTACTTTTGATTCTTCACTATTAGGAAAAGGAAAGTCAGTAGTTCAGTCCACGTGCTGATGAATCTGTTCAGCGCACTGTTTCTGTTGGACCTGGCCTTCCTTTCCAACTCGTATGTGGCAGAAGCAAAAAATGCGACAGCCTGCATGATTATGGCAGGATTCATGCATTACTGCTTGCTGACCAGTTTCACCTGGTTTGCTGTGGAAGCGATACATCTCTGCCTGCAGATGACCAGACACTCGAGACAAATTCAAAATTACATCCTTAAGATCTCTGTGATTGGCTGGGGTAAGTTTGAAAGGAATATACACCTTTTTTCCATATTTCTTTTCGAAACAATGACAAACATGGACTTGGATTTGTTGCAGTTCCTTCAGGCTTCATTGTCATTATCATTTTCATCTTCGGCAAATACGGTGAACAGACCATTCAGACTGACACAGGCAACAAGATAACCATGTAAGTGCAATTAGAAAATGGTGTTTTTATGAAAAATTTATAAAATAAAAATAAGCGAAAGTTGTGCAAGGTTTGTATCACATAATCTGAAACAAATTACCGGTATAGTTTACGTTTTTAGTAATGAAGTTAAAATTAAAAAAAAAAAATCTTAAAAGGTTTCAAAACTGATTTTCATAATTAGGCTTCTGCTATTTACAAAGGTACCTCATTCTTTTAAGTACTTCATTGGCTTCTCTTCACAAACTTTTTTTTTCTGTACTGTAGGTGCTGGATACCAGACTCCAACGTTCATTATATAGTGAACATTGGTTATTATAGCTTTATTTTTGTGGTAACCTTCTCCACGTTCATCGTGGTGTTGCGGTGGCTGTCTCTGCTGAAGGTTGCCTGGCTTAAAAGTTCCGGGAAAATCAGCAAATCAAAAACAGAAAACTCTGACATCTGCACCATCCTGGGCCTCTGCTGTCTGCTGGGTCTCACCTGGGGCTTTGCCTTTTTCAGTTATGGAGCTCTGCAAATCCCATCATTCTACATATTTTCCATCCTCAACTCATTTCAAGGTAAGAGTGTATGTTAAAAATCGTAGAGAAACTTTTGTGATTCATTGGTTGGTGTTTTCCTTTTTATAGGCTTTTTCTTATTTGTGTATTATTTGAAGACCAGTCGCTTTATTGGAGATGGCCAAGTGTCAGAAAACAGTGACTCATCTGTGAGCACCAAGACCATTAATCCATATGATATGGATAGCCAGCTCTCTACTGCTGATAGAAAGCCAACCTAAATATTTTTGTGAGAAGGTTTGCTGTTTTTGTTTTTAGTGAAAAAACGTCCTATTGGCACGTTTGAATGCTTCTCGTTTTTTGCACAGGTATTTTTCCATGTTATGTTGTAAAGATTTGGTTTATAAATTACGTGTTGATGGCGATGAAAGAAAAAAATCATGTTTTGATGTCAAACTATGACCAGAAAAGTATTGATAAATTAAAATAAATACAAAACCAATATTTAAAAAAAAAAAAAAAAAACAGTTTCGAAAGCATTAGTCTGTGCAAAGAGGTGAGGCAAATTTTAATCTAAATGTCAATATTAATGTATTGGAATATGGTGATAGAATAGGAAGATGAGTAAGAGATGATTTTGACATTTGAATTGTTGTTTTATTCCGGTTTATTAATCGGGTGCTTCAATTTGTCAGTGTTGTAAATGCTTTTCATGTATATTTTCAAAGCGGAAAAGAAACTGAAAGACGCTTTATACTTATTATGAACAGAAATGAATACACAGTACGTGTGCATTTTTAGAATGGAATGCTAATCTGTCATGCTTTAATCGTAGATTTTTAAACAGTGTGCTTTGGTATTTTGAAAGATGGCTGTGTGACATTTAATTAAAGCATGACGTTTTTTTAAACGTAGTTGTTTGTGTTGTTTTAACAATTACCATTCTGTCATTGAGTTGAAAAAAATCCTCAGAAACCCTAGCGAAGTAGGTGTCGTCATCACGTTCAATAGTGTCGTCATGACGCTGTGACGTGGACGCTACGCGGGAAAGTTGAGAGAGCGAGCAGCTGCTTCTGGTGAGTGAAGGAAACAATCGCGGGTTTTGTTCGTTGTTACGTGTTTATATCTTCGCCCTGAGACGTCTATTCAGGTTGTTATCCGCCAAAATGTTTGAGAACATCGTATAATTGAATGGCATCGCGACGAGCCTTGACTGTGTTGTTTCCGAACGCTTGAGGAGAAAATGCTAAGCGAGAAGTAGCTTAGCGTATCTGGTAAACACGCTGATAAAAGCATTCTCTTGTCCTGTGACGAGTATGAAGTTACCGTTCAGTACTGCGAATGTTCCACGAAGCATTGAAATGTCACCACAAGCTGTGCCATTTGCATTGAACTTTGAGAATGTCGATGTCCGCTTTGCATTTTGCGAAAACACCGGTTGTCACAGCACCGTCTGTTATTTTAGGAGCCTTGTAGTTACCAAGATTTTTCTCGGACGTTTTTCTAACAGCCATTTTCAAGTTCTTCACCGTAGAGCTTTTTCTTCATGTTTATATAGGCTGCCCACTGCTCTAGGTTTGTGTGTGTTCACTTCAGTGTGTGTGTGTGTGTGTGTGTGTGTGTGTAACTTCACTGGATGGTTAAATGCAGAGCAGTGTTTCGCTCACTTTACTTTAGTGGTGTAAAAGTACTTGAGTAAATGGTAAACTACTTTGTACTTGCAAAGTACCAAATAATACGCAACCTTGTCTACTCTCTCTCTTGTCAGTGCCTACTCTCTTGTCTACTTGACTACATTTGTGATTGAGTACCTGTACTCTTTACTCCACTACATGTGAATGTATACTATTACTTACCATTACTTAATACACTGTGATTGTGCTCGACAAGTCGGCGTCTTTTTCTACCGAGGTTAATTTCTTGGGCAGACGAGGTGATATTGCCATCTGCAGGGTGCTGAAGGTACTGTATGGTATTTATGAGCTTAATCACGTGAACACGAATAATCGGTTGCTCTTTTTTGCACATTTGAGTTTTACTGAAATACGTTTTTTTTCCCCAAGCTATTTTGTTCTAATTTGTGTTAAATTTCATATCTATTAGGAAATAAAGCCTCAAATTTGCTGTTTTCACATTTCTTTATGATTTTTAGCCTAAATTCAGTACGAGTAAAATACTCAACTTCTTTTAAAATGGGGTACTTTACAACTTTTACTCAAGTCTTCTTGGAATTGGTAACTTGTAATGGAATAATTTTACAGTAAGGTATCTGTACTTTTACTCAAGTATGGTTTTCAAGTACTTTTTGCACCTCAGCTTTAAAACATATACACAGTTGAAAAAAGATATGATTGTCCAAAAGGACAAATGATCACTTGACAATGGTGGCATTCAGATGGGATGGTTTCGTTTCATGGAAGAATATTTACATAACGTTATTTTTTTAACCACCGGTTTCTTTCAGGGAAAAGAAATCATGCAAACGTGCACGTGGATTAGTGGATGTGTTAGTCAACATCATTTGCGTTTTACGCATTGCAAGTTCAAAGTTTGTCTTCATTATACAGAATATAACGTAATAAAAATGTGTGTATTTTGTCAGGAAGCAGTAAATATGGCCATGAAGAACGCATCCAGAGTGGAGGCACAGACCGAAGTGGAAGAAGATGAGAACTTTGGACCGCAGCCTGTTGCACGTCTTGAGGTTTTAACTGTTCATGACTATATTGAACTGAATGATGCTGATGATGATGATGCTGATGCTTCTGGCTCATGTGTTTGCAGCAATGTGGCATCAGCAGCAGTGATGTAAAGAAGCTGGAAGAGGCAGGGTTTCATACCGTGGAGGCTGTAGCATACGCACCGAAGAAAGAACTGCTCAACATTAAAGGAATCAGTGAGGCCAAAGCTGACAAGATCCTGGTGAGATGATCGCAGGACAACAACCGTGCACAGGGAGACGGAGAGAATTAAACTGTACTTTTCATCCGACAGACAGAGGCGGCTAAAATGGTTCCAATGGGATTCACCACAGCAACAGAGTTCCACCAGCGCAGAGCTGAGATCATCCAGATATCCACCGGGTCTAAAGAACTCGACAAACTCCTCCAGGGTGAGACGCTGAAATATTTTGTGTGACACTGTTCTCAGAAAATCAAAGAGAATGGCATAAATTCACATGTGTCATACGTTTGGCAGGGGGAATCGAGACAGGTTCGATCACAGAGATGTTTGGAGAGTTCCGCACAGGGAAAACACAGTTGTGTCACACACTGGCCGTCACCTGTCAGGTCTGCTTCTCTTTATTGCCCCTCAGTCCTAAGTGTTTGACCCAATCACATCCATATTCTTATATTACATGCATCTTGAAATCTCGGCCCTGCTGTGACTATAAATGAATAAATAAACGTCCATCTTCTTTCCTTTTTTTTTTTTTTTTTTGGCACATCTTTTCCAGATTATAAGGGACACAGTCTGATGTAACCCGTTTTATAAAGTATTTTAAGAGCGCCTATATTTTGATAAATGCTCTTTTTTTTTTGTTTGTTTTTACATTATATCATTGTTAACATTGAAAAAGAGACAAATGAAAACTTTAGCTGAACCCAAAACATTGAACGATTTGATTATTATTCTGAATTAAACGCTGATATTCAACTCCTACCTCTTTTCCTTCCATCCCTGTTGAATATTTTTTAAGAGTTTTGACATATTATTTATACATTATTTAAACTCACAAAACGCACGCACACAGTTCTTATGAACAGTATGCACACAATACAACATTTTGTAATGTTAAACATCAACACAACTATCGGAAGATGTCGGAAGGCTTTTTCTAATTAAGGTAGATTTTTAAAAATTGAATTATAAACAAAGATTTTGAACATGAAATTAGTCTGTCATGCAGTAAAACAAAATACAATTTTGTTAAATACAATAATTTTGTTAAATACAATAATATTCCGCACATTCCAGTGTTACAAGGAAATTATTCTTCATGTTCATAAACCAAAATACTGTCGTTCAAAACCATCATTCTCTCGTTTTAAACACTGGACAGATGATATAGAAGCTATCTGTAGCACAGTAGTTAATTTTTTTTTTCTTTACTTAAAATCGCACATGACATGAGCGCTGCTGCCATCTAGAGTGAAGGCGTAAATACTTCACATATTCCAAAATGGTAAACCAGCATGATTTAACGTCTGATTTGTTCCTGTCGTGTGTTCAGCTCCCAATAGATCAGGGTGGCGGGGAAGGAAAAGCCATGTACATCGACACAGAAGGAACCTTCCGTCCTGAGAGACTTCTGGCTGTTGCTGAGAGGTAATGGGGATCCGGTCCGAATGTCTTGAACCTTCTTAATGCCTTAACTTTTGAACCTTGAAACAATCTTTTACGAGCAGACAAAAACAAATCAACGCGCTGCAGTTTTAAAGATGCTTTAGCCAGCACAGTTTGATCCATATTTTTAACAACTTCCAACGTTCAACTTTCTCAACATATGCCCTTGCATTATTTTTAATACTTTCCCTGGAGTTCAACTTTTTTTTCTGAACTTCCCATTGACTTTAAATGGGATTGATCTTTCAAGCGACCTCGTGTCATCACCTCTCAGTGTAGAAGAGTTGTTGTACGTCCTTCACATGTGTCTTCGGTTCAACTGAAAATACCTATTCTCAACTTTTCATTTGTTGTTTCCCTCCAATAACTTTTTAATAGTGATTTGTGGGTCTGCTTTCTTCCATCGTCGTTTCAACGGCTGCTCCTTAATCGTAGAAATGTCGTTTCAAATTGTACAGTATAATGTCTAAAGATTATGGAATCAGATTAGTGCCTAAAATATAAAATGTGAATTTCAAAGACACAAACAAAAATGTATTATTTTTTATTCTCAATCTTCAAATTTTCATTTGAAAATTGCAAGCGAAAAACAAAAACCAAAGGTAACTGTGAACGTAACGTTTGATATTTTTCGCACTAATCCAATTCCATAAAAATCGGTACATAATATTTCTGTCTCTTTATCAGATACGGGCTGGTCGGCAGCGACGTGCTGGACAATGTGGCGTACGCCCGGGCCTTCAACACAGATCATCAAACACAGCTGCTGTATCAGGCCTCTGCGATGATGACCGAGTCCAGGTGATGTGACCTTTTGATTTATTACACCACATCCCAAACAGAACACGGTGTTATTGTAAGGTGATCAAGGTCAGTGTGATTCTCTTTATCTTGACCTCCAGATACGCTCTGCTGATTGTGGACAGCGCGACAGCACTTTACCGGACAGATTACTCGGGGCGAGGAGAGCTGTCTGCCCGGCAGGGACACTTGGGCCGCTTTCTTCGCATGCTTCTGCGTCTGGCTGATGAGGTACGCTGGGGTGATTTCTAACTAGGTACATTTTCTTTTCTTTTCCTAGACACTGTGGTGTTTTTCTTGCTCACTGCTCAACAGCGGACATGCCAACATTGACATTAATCAAAATCAAATTGAAATCCATCAAAATCTCTCGATCGATTGAATATTTATCACTATTAAAATGATTGAATTATTATTTCATTTATTTATATTTATTATGCTCTTATAGTTCGCTGACAAGTGAAGGTAAAGTAATCAAAATAATCGACCTGGAAAAATGTGATTGATGTTGTTTCCGATTACTTTTCGTTTTTAGGCCGAGACCTAAATAACTTCGTAACCGTTTGCGGCTGGGAAAAGCGCTTTTTAAATAAAACTTGAACTTCAGTTTGACAGTTTGCTTGCTTTTCTTGCTAATGGTTATACATTTTCTTTCTACTTTTTATGCCGACTTTTTTTTTTTTTTGCAGTCGAACCACTGGATTTTAATTTATTTACATATATTATAAATAATATAATACAACAAATATTTGATGTATTTATTACAGATGTCCTATAATTTAGAGCAATTAAATTGTTTAAATTCTATCATTTCAGAAAGGTTTATTTTTCTTGATTATTTATATCTGGCCATTTTGCACTGAGTGGTCATTGGTGCCGGCCAGACAAAGCCCAAAGATCAGGCTTGACCATATATGTATGGCAAAATTGGCCTTTTCCCACTTCAGCGTAATGTATAGAATAATACAGGGTAATGATATGGTTTTATGTATCAATAATCAGTCTCTTTTTTTGTAGTTTGGTGTTGCAGTTGTAATCACCAACCAGGTGGTCGCACAGGTAGATGGGGCGGCCATGTTTTCAGCAGACCCCAAGAAGCCCATAGGTGGAAACATCCTTGCCCACGCATCCACGACTCGGTATAATCATCACAGCTTTCTTGTGTGCTGGGTTAACTGTGAGTTAGAACAGTCTTGATGCTGTTTCTGTAGGTTATACCTGCGGAAGGGAAGAGGTGAGACGCGGATATGTAAGATCTACGACTCTCCATGTTTGCCTGAGGCGGAAGCCATGTTCGCCATAAACGCAGATGGAGTCGGTGACGCCAAAGACTGAGTTCATTATGTTCATCACAAGACATTTAGCCGCGGGACACGCTTGTGGGAAAAGAAAGAAAGTGTGCGTGTACATCAGGAGCATTTTGGATTTCAGAGACGCATTTAATCTGAACAGATTATTGTGGCCTCTGAGGTTCTGTGTCCTGTTTTGTTTGTTCATTGTAAACCGTTACTTGGTTTGGTTCGTTTACTCCTCTACTAGTTTTTTTTGGAGGTGTTGTAATTATTTGCCTTTTAGTGTTTTGTTGATCTTGTCTTTCTGAAATATTTAATCCCCGATGAAGCCAATAATTTGATCTCTAATTTAGAATGCATGTTTCAAATAAAATGACAAAGGCAGCACCCTGGAATGCAATGGTAAGTTTTTATTTTCAAAAATTAATAACACACAAAAACATTTATGATCTCAAAACAGAAACATGTAGTAAATGCATAACTGATCAATTAAATACTAGATAAATAATATCATTAATTAAACAAATAGATACATGGGAATGTTTCTTTTTGGGTATTTCAAACGCATCAAAGAGTCATGACAATTGACAAGTATAACAATAAAAACCAACGCAAATAAATAGAAAAAGAAATCACACATTTATGATAATGATCAGCTTTCTTTGAAATAGACAATACATTTTCTTCGCATCAGTGCATCGTAAGTGCTTTAAATACGTGAAGCTGTAATTAACGAAATCACAGTTCTCAGAAGTTCACGCTACACGTTGGTGTTGCTAGTAGATTGGTCTGGTGTGCAGCTACTCCAGCTCTCAAGCTCCGTCTGTAAAGCCGCACTGTCGCAGTCCTGACCAGAACAAGACAAGCAGGGTAAACAGGACGGACGTCTGAAGCTGCTGATGTGATTCACCTCCATTGCTCCTGATGGAGTGCTCAGCGCCAACTCAACCCAGTTTCTGGCCTCGCAAACGTTCCCCAGCTCCTTGTGACACTGCAAAACACACTATAAATCCCGCAAGGAACGAAAAGCAAGCGTCGTGCTTACCTTGGCAATGTAGAGCCTGACAGTTTTGGAAAAACCTGGATTTAATTCCTCTGCCTACAGCCAGATGATAAAAGGGTTTATTTGTCGTTCCTTTGTTTGATGGAAATGAGCTCATCACTACCTTGAGAAAGTTTTCCAAAGCTTCGTTTAATGAGGACGTTGGTGGAACTTCATATTGTGTTTCAGCTGCTTTCTTCTCCAACCAGCCCAGGGAACTCACCTGCAGATTTCAGAAACACTAGGCTGCTTTAAAACACACATTAGATTAATCCGAGATAAATTTTGAATTAACAATCTGATATGTAATCTAAAATTGATAAAGCTCAGTTAGTGTTTGCTACAAGGTATGACGTGGTATTTTTTTGTTTGTTTTCAATATCATTTTAAATGGTATAGAATGTAGTGTTTGCACAAAATATATACAATCTGTCTTTTTTTTTTTTTTTTTTCAATTTTTACTTAAAAATAATTGGAATTTTGAAAAATCTTATTTCGTTTTTTGTTTATTTTAAATAAACGGAGTTATTGAAATTCAAATTATCTGCAACTTCATTAATAATTGGTGGATCACCAGCGCCTTTACCATTTCTCTCAGACGCTCAAACATCACGGAACACGTAAAATAATTTCTAAAAAGGAATGAGATGTAAACTGATTACTTAACCATTACTTCATGTTGGAAATTGATTTTTCTGAAATGTATTTGCAGTAATATTACAACATTAACAGGATGACAAAAAAACAAATCATCATGGTTCAAAGTTCTCTTGACGATTTAATGGCGCTTTTTTGATAAGAGCTAAATTCATAAATGAAAATCTGACCTCTAAACACCAACGGCCAAGCAGGTAAAAACAGATCGGATCATCATCACGCAGAGCCAGTGCTCGATCCAAATGCCCCTGTAGGAACAGACAAGTTTTAAAACATCTACAAATATCACGTTCGGAGTCTCACCTTCAGAATACGGCCACTTTTCACTTTTCCATGGATACTTTCGTGCTGTGAGGACAAGCGAGCAAGAACGGCAAACCTGAGAGTAGGTGGAAAACACATCAGTAAAGATTGAGTTAAATAAATTGACTTATAGATTTTTTAATAGAAAAGACAAAAAAAACGACATCAAGTTATCAAATCTGAATGGAAAATGCTGAAGTCTTACCACTTGTGACATTCCGCGCTCAATCCGTTGCTCTTCAGCGCAGACTCCGCCTCATAATGACCTTGAGGGCCAACGGAAGCCGTTTAATGAGAGTTTTACTTTTACTTTTACTATTTAAGAATGCCACCTATATTATGTTTATAATACTGACGATTCCGGTTAATCGGGACAGACACTTGTTCTGACCAAAGCCTAATATTATTAATAAAAGCTCCGTTTCATCAGATCTACAGTATCCGACTGTAACAATCTGACTGATCTGGAATTAGTGGACACAAAATGAGCAGTGATTCAAGGCGAAGTTACAAGTCATCAATTCCAAGAAGACTTGAGCAAAAGTCAAAAAGTATCCAATTTTAAAATATTTTATATGTCCTGAATTTAGGCTCAAAAACATCAAGAAATGGGAAAAACGAGAAATTTATGAGGTTTTATTTCACAATATAAAAATTTTATTTACCACCTCAACGTTTCAAATTGGCAGAACACAAAGTCTGTCTCAGTCAAATTCAAATGTGCAAAAAAGTGCACATTTTTTTCTAAATTAGTTCATAAATAGCATCCAGTGCCTTCAGCGTCCTG
>MU204302.1:386569-421601 GCA_017309775.1 Paedocypris sp. Pulau Singkep | reverse complement strand
AGGCTCAAAAACATCAAGAAATGGGAAAAACGAGAAATTTATGAGGTTTTATTTCACAATATAAAAATTTTATTTACCACCTCAACGTTTCAAATTGGCAGAACACAAAGTCTGTCTCAGTCAAATTCAAATGTGCAAAAAAGTGCACATTTTTTTCTAAATTAGTTCATAAATAGCATCCAGTGCCTTCAGCGTCCTGATATCACCTCGTCTGCCCAAGAAATGAACTGAGGTAGAAATAGCTGGCGATGGCGATCACAGATGTAGTCAAGTAGAAGGTAAAAGTTGCTAATAATAATAATATTAATAATAATATTTGAACCTTTATTAGTCCCTCATGGGGACATTATTTCTCTGCATTTAACCCATCCGATCAGACACGAACTCGGAGCAGTTATATTTTTTGATACTCAGTACAAGTACAAAGTAGCCAAAAAACACTTAAGTAAAGTAACACAGTTCATTTACTCAAGTACTTTACACCAGTGTTAAACGACAACTCTCTTGACGATTAACCGGATCTGACTGTTATTATTCATGCATAATTCTTATTTACTGTGCACAATTATAATTCACTATAACAGCCTGTTCTTACCTTGCTCTGCATAATTTCTCTTTTCCTCTCGATCATCAGTCGTCTCAAACATGTCACTGTACGCACGAGCCATTCGCCAAAGAAACTCTGTGTTGTCCCCGTACTGACCAGACAAAACATTTACATCACAAGACGTTTCCAGTTCTCCTTGAAGAACAATCAACATTTCTCAAACTTGTTAGACAGATAGATTATCAAGAGTTGTAACTCACTAGTGGTCTGTTCTCTATCAGCAGCTGGAAACCTTCTGCTTTTTTCCCAGAATCCCCAGCATGCAACAGATCCGACTGGGTGAGCAGAAGAGCAAGTTCAGGACTTGGAACTTCCATCAATCCATCCATCAGCCCAACGTCGTCCAGATCCTCGCGCTGGGAGTCTTCCTGGCGGAGTGTGAGCACGGTGGCACAGCTCTTCTCTTCATCATCATCAGAGTCTCTCTCATCATCCTCCGCATCTTTATCCGTCTCCCGGTCCGTTTCTCTGTCAGTGTAATCAGACTCTACGTTGGAATAGGCGGTTGTGTATCTGCGAGAAAGATGGAGCTCATCAGAAAATCCACTGTGAGGCATGTCCCATGGCAATGTTAGTGCAACACACCCGACTTCACTTTCATCATGAAGACTGACTGCTCCGCCGCTGCTGGCGGTGAAATAGATGGAGCTGGAGCTCATGGAGTCGGAACGTTCTCTTGGCAGCAAAGTTCGACGCCGCCTTGTTCTTTGACTCTCCTCCACAGTCTTTCTGTTAAAAAAAAAAAAGTCAAAAATGCATAGCGACTTTGCGTTGGTCTCGGACTAAAAAAAGCGTTTTATAAATAAACATGAGCTTGAATAATGGCTAAAGAGTGGAAAAGATGAAGGCATGAATAACCTTTTCAAAAAAAAATATTTAAACTACAGTGATACCTTATCTCATCTATTTTAATAACTGTAATAAAAACATAACAGTTGTCGGGAAAAAAAAACGTTAGAATTAGTACTGTGAAACTAAAGTGTTCATTTACTATTCGGGTTGAGCGGCTAACGGTGAGTGAGAGAGAAGAAGATCGGGAGTCGAGCAAGAAAAAAAAAAGAAACGCAAAAGCTTTTTTCCTCTCACCGCTCACGTACTCCTGCATCATAAACTTTGCCTTATTTCTTATTTTGACGAAAAATGTCAAAATGGGGACAACATTTTCTCGAAGGTGCGTTTTGTAACTTAAGCCTTTTGTCTGTCAGGATACCACTGTATTAGTTAAGATGAATATTTAAACACACACACGCATGTTCATTAACATCCAGTCCAGGTGTTGCACAACTTCCGCAAGATTTTAAACTCTAACAACATTTAAAGCTCATGATGCGGGGGGGGGGGGGGTACTGGAAACATCTGAAGTGTGTGTATGTTTGTGTGTGTGTGATTCAGCGAATGGCTGTACTGCTGGCGTACTTGACATCTTCAGCAATGGTGTTGGTGATGTCCCTCAGACCATCCCGCAGCTCTGCGATCTCGCTCCTCAGACTAGACACACTCTTCATCACTTCATCCAGAGTGCTCTTCAGTTCCCCGTGCTGTTCAGGAGACAGAGCTCTCAGTGTGGCAGAGACAGCCATGGAGTCTACTGAAAACACACACACACACACACACACACACACACACACGTTATCAGTAACTCAACCTCTCAGAGGTCATGAATAATCAATGTAGTTATTTTTTAGGTAGTAATACCCGCATTATCCACGAAGCCGGAGCTCTGGTGCACCAGCATGCGGCGTTCTCTTTTCCTCAGAGCTTCTTTGATGATCAACAAGGCGATCAGTCCGCTGCTGAGTGTCACGCCGACACCGAGGCCGATCATCGCCGTGTTCCTGCCAAACCAGCTCATGCTGCTCCAGCGACGCAAAATCGCCCGCTGTGTTCAAAATCACCACACAGGCATTTCTACTGTGCGAAATATTCGCTGTATTTTCGATTGAACCAAGTTCAAGTTCAGCGGCTTCGCGCCAGCATTAGATCATCCCAACGGTCGGTTTGACAGTCCATTGCGATTGCATGTGTTTGTCGGGAGTAACAGGAAAAGGGCGTTGTCGCCATCTGGCGGACTGGAGAAGTATTTCACCTCGAGACCGCTGATTATAGTATTACAGTACTGTACAAAATACAGCGCAGTCACGAATACAAAACAAGGGAAAATGTAGTAAAATGGAATATAAAAGTAATATAGAAAAAGTAATATATTTTAAAAAATTGTCTTTTTTTGAAGTATATACGTTTTAATACACATGTCTTAAGTTACGGGTTTGGGCAGAATATTTTTTTTGCGTGTCAACTTTTAATTCGATTGAATTTATGAAATATAGCAATTGTGAAATTAATTAATCGGGAGTTTTTTGTACTAAAATATTGTTTTGTTTACGCCTCCGACGGAACTGCGCGTGCGCAAACTGAACAGGAACTCGCATTTGCGGCCTAGCTACGTTAACATTTCTTGACCGTTTTTTGATTGTTTTGCTTCATAGAGTTCGGGACTCACAGATAAATCATGGAAATCGGAACCGAGATAAGCAAGAAAATAAGGGTAAACCTTACCCGCAGCACGTATTGCACTGTGTAGCTGTGTTAGCATCATTAGCTGCTCAGCAGTAGTTAAAATACTTGCGCTTTATCGCGTGTCTTTTTATTACAGCCTACAGTTTTGTTAACAGTTTGGTTATCCAGTTAACACATTTAAATGATCAATTTTATTTATAGTTGCTTTAATCGTTGTAAACTATGACTACATAACCTGTACTGTTTATATAAAGGTGTCGTGTACAAGTAAACTAGTAGTTACTTTTCCCACAGTTGCTTTATATTGCTTTTTTTATTGCCTGTTTTTGTAATACTACTATGTATTTACATTTTATAGGAGTACTGCGTCAGAAAGACTTTGTTAACTTCTGTTATATTTGTTTGTGTTCCAGACTGCAATTAAAGGGAAACTTCAGGAGCTTGGAGCTTATGTGGGTAAGATCTTCCACAAACACAGTCACAGCGTTTTCACAACCGTTAAAGCGTCTGTTTAAAAGTGTGATGAGTGAATAACTACTACAGAGGCTTCAGAAAGACATTTGGATTCCATGTTGTAGCGAAGTGCACAATTTAGTTGCTCTTTCCACTCATTTTACTAATTTGCATCCTGATCGTCATCAATGATCTTCATCTCATAATCCTCTACTGAACGCTTAACAGAACGCTTACTGATATCTTATGACTGCATAGAACAGTCCTTAATTGGATTTAAGATTTGACACAGAATTAACAACTGAGTAGAATACAATCCATCCCACATTGTTGTGTGTTCTATGCAGCTTGTAAACGTATATTATTAATGTTAACATCAAGGTTTAAGGTGTATTCTAATAAAGTAGGTGTAATCTAATAAAATATGTGATTGCACTTATTTAAAAAAAATGTTGCTCAGTGTTTGATTTCAACTTAATTTGATCTCAAAAGTAGTGTGAACGTACTGTTTTTTGCTGCGAAGATTTTATTTGTTGGTGTGATTTAATAAAATCTTAACACTAATAAAACGCTGTGTTTTTGCCAGATGAAGAGCTTCCTGATTATATCATGGTCATGGTGGCCAACAAGAAGAACCCACAGCAGATGGCAGAGGACCTGTCCTTGTTTCTAGGCAACAACACCATCACGTTCACTGTGTGGTAGGTACAAGCCTTTTTAGTCTTTCTAAAACTCCTTATTTTGCAACTCATAAATTATGACAACACATCTTTACCTAATTTGAGTTTTAATGCATAAAGATTGAAAGGTAAAATAAGTCTGAATTAGACTATTTAACTTAATTAAAACATACTTAAAAGTTAAAAAATATAAACTGGTTAAAGCAAAGTTTTTCTTGTGTGTGTGTTTAGGCTGCATGGTGTTCTGGAGAAGCTTAGATCGGTGGCAGTTGGTATGTTTTTTTTTTTGTCTTGTTCTTTTATGTCCTTTAATTGTTATTTGTCTTATTTGTCTTGATAATCAATTCTTGACTTTTTTTAGAATCCACATGTGCCCCTCCATCCACTCTTCATTCAGAAACAAGCGCCCCTGCAGAGAAGAGCAAGAGAGGAGTAGAATCTCGCGCTTTGACCGTGTCCAGCTCTGATAAAGTGGAAGGACGAGTCTCCAGCTCTGGCCATGAGAACCATGCAAAGTCAGTTCATTATTAACTGTTGTGGTAAAGTCATCCTTGTGAAGATGTTCAGCATCCTTTTAAAATTAATTTAACGTTCTGATATAGGAGAGGCTCGTCTGACAGAAACTCCAGACTCACTTCAGCAGTCAAGCCCATAGTCGATGCTTCGGCGGAAGCTGTGATCGACATCAAGCCTGATATGGATGATGACCTCATCACTTATGACCCGCTGGATCCAGCTGTGACTCCTGGTCACATGCGGGGCTTATACAGCCAGTCTTCAGGAAGAGCTACGGGGGCTTACAGGTCCTCGGACATCACCAGAGGTTATGACAGGTCAAGAAACGGGGGGAGCTTCAGGAGCTCAGGTGAAAGCAGCAAGGTGAGAAGAACCACACTGAGAAATCACAAACGCTTTTCATTTCCTCTCAACGTCACGTTTTGTCACAGGACACAAGCCGAAAACGCAAAGCACCGGTAGCCAGCTCCGTAGTCCGAATCCAGAGAAATCATGACAGTGACGATGAGGAGGAAGATGAGGAGGACTATGGTCTGGCTAGCAAAGTGTCTCTGCCGGCAAAACCTGAACGCAAGTAGGTTTTTAAAAATTTTTCAATTAAATTAATGTGATTTTAAAAGACTTTTAAGATTTTTAACTCTTAATTTTTGGTAGGCCTTCGCTTCCACCAGCCAAGCAAGCAAACAAAAATCTGATCCTCAAAGCCATATCAGAAGCTCAGGAGTCCATCCACAAAACCACCACCTATTCAGGTCTGACCGAAGCCATACTTGCCAACGCTTCTAGTAGAAACGTATAGCCAGCTATTTTTTATTTTATCTTTTCAGTTTTTATTTAGTTTTTCTTCAATTTGTATTAATTGTTTGTCAAGGGTCAAAGGTTGTTTCGGATTATTAAACAAAAGAGAATTTCCCCAAGGGGCTGAAAAAATAATTTCTGATTACACTATAAAAGGAACGACACGATTCCTTACATCTGATTGGCTGTCAAACGGACCTTTTTCAGTTGATTCTGATTGAGTCGTGAGCTGTAATTATTTTCAGACATCTGCCTCTTTGCATTGTTTGTGCAACTTTACAATTATGACATTTAAAAAAAAATGTAAATAATTTGTCGGAAACAAATTATTCGTAACAATGTCAAATTCGACTCAAGTCGCTTTTGATCTTCTGTTAAACCAGTTCCCCAGCGTAAAACGGTTCCTGTCGCTCCACGGACGCGCTTAGCCAATGAGGAGATGAGTAAAGCGGCGATCCGATTGGTCAAAGAACACCTCGACTCCCTCAAACCCCACGAGTCCCAGCACAACCGTGAGCATCCTATTTACCTTGCAATTCATTTATGAACAGAATAACTCATCCTTACATCCTTGTTTCACTCTTTATTTCCTCCCAGCACAATCACACGCTTTAGCATCTCGTCTGGAGCTTGCAGAAGAAAGCCGGAGAGAAAAGCTCAGTGATTACGGTGAGGAATTGAGTCCCATCTTGATTAACACACACTAGCGTCAGATTATATTGTTTGGTGAGATGATGTGTGAATCTCCTCGACTCAGAGCTGCAGGTTGTGGAACCAGCGAGACGCAAGGCTCTCGACTCCCGCTCCTTCATCGTCCGGAAACCAGAACTTGAACAGACTCCGGCGGCTAGGAGCGGATCGGCCACTCGACCTGAACACACTTCACCGGTCACTCAGACCCAAGACTCGTCCACTTCCTCCCGTATGGTGCAGGCCAGGTCTGTCCAGGAGTTTTATCGACGTTTCTTGATCACCAAAATCAATGTGTCATTCGTGTTTCTTTTGTATTTGCAGCAAGGAGAGAGCAGACACTACGGCTGGAGCGAGTCCAAAATTTATCGTGACTCTGGATGGCGTTCCCAGTCCTTTAGCCAGTCGCACGGACCAGGAGATTGCACAGGAAGACCTCGGAAGCGTCCGGCACAAATCTGCTGTCCATCTCAGACTGGGCACTGATTTTCTGGACGCTTATGGTGAGAGGATTTGGAAATTAGCATTGTTAGAATTGCAAATATCAAATGCAATTTTCTAAGAGATCAAGGAAAATCATTCACATTATTTCGTTTTTGTATTTTCATTTTAGTGTGCATGTGTACAGAGTTTCATGTTAAATACGAGTTATCGCGAAATTAGAAGTTAGTTCTAAGAGTTAGTTTTTAAAACAATTGGTACATGGTCATATTATTATTAATAATAATAATGCACTTTATTTACAATGTGTTTTTTGGGACTTTTTCACAATACGTAAAATGTGAAGATTTAAATGGAAAACAAATGTCTTACAAGCAAAAAAATAATTATATTATGTATTATTGTTGTACCTAATCTGGAATAGTTTGGCTGAATAGATTTGTATTCTGGGAAACATTGTACTCTTTGCATTTAAATACGTCTAAATATGTATTTAATAATAAACACATTAAATATGTTGGGGGGGGGGTTTGCAGATGAAGAGATTGAGGAGTTAAAAGACATGGAGGTGGAGGAAGTTGAAGCCAAGCGACAGAAACTTCCAGAACGATGCAAGTTCTGGCCTGCGTGTAAGAGCGGAGAAGAGTGTGTGTATCACCATCCCAATACACAGTGCAAGTAAGAGTGATCTTTAGTTTTTTTTTTTTTTTTATCCACACAAGATCCATTGATGTACTGCCTGAAACGCATCTCTCTAAATCAGGGGTGTCAAACTCATTTCGCATAGCGGGCCACATACAACCTAAGGAGATGTCAGGCGGGCCGGACCATTAAAATTATACCATACTCTGCATTAAATATCAAAAATAGCATGTATTTCCTTTGTTTTGGTGTAAAGAAGCACAAGAACATTAGGAACATATTGAATTTGAACTATGCTTTTACAAAACATTCCAAGAATTACCTCATAATTCCTTACAAATGTGCAATTTACCTTTATCATTCACATTTAGGCATTGCAACTTATCCCACTGATTGTACAAAGGCATACAACTTAAATTGGTGCTGAAAAATATAGTATTGCACTTAAGAGGCTTTTAAAGAAATTAATTTAACCACTTATATAAAATATAAATTAAATCCTTGCATACACCTTACAAACTAAGGAGAGTGATATTAAATGTGCAATGAAGAAAGTCAAATTCGTAAACTTCAAAAATGAAACATGCAATATTTAAATGCAAACAGTATTTAAGCCTTAAATACTGTTTGCATTTACAGTCTTTATCTATCTTTCTCCGTTTGGAACATTTTGATTAATGAGGTTGTAGCGGATAGCTAGCGGATAACACCTGTTTTCCGTTCTTAACAAGATGCTGTTTTTTGTCCGCCTCAGTGATGCAGCGTTCTACTCCGATGGAAACAGTGCGCCAATGAAATCAATGAATTGCAGCTAAATTTTTTATTTATTTATTTTTCTATTTTTATTTTTCACTTTCAAACTATTGGGCGGGCCTGATCGAACCTCCTTGCGGGCCGTATCTTTGACACCCCTGCTCTAAATGAATTAGTTCTGTTCCATATTTTAAAAGGAAAAGTGTCTAAACTGCTCCATATTAGTAACTGCAAAGAAATCCTGAAGCTGTTGTTTGCTTTTTTGCAGTATGTTTCCCAGCTGTATATTTGGAGACAAGTGTCTATTTATTCATCCAAACTGTAAGTTTGATTCCAAGTGCACCAAGCCAGAGTGTCCCTTCACACACAGCAGCCAAAGATCCACCACCACCAAGACCTCCAGATCAGGTACAATAGAAACAATCAATTCTTTAAGAAAAAAAAAAAAAAAAAACCCAAACTCGAATCATTTTTCGCATCCAGATGCTTCATCCAGCAGCGTCTGCCGCTTCTTCCCAGACTGCAACAAGACGGACTGTCTGTTCTACCACCCCAAAGTAGGTTCACACAAACCAACCATTTCACTTCAAACTTAGTGATGGAGTTTATGATGGTTTCTCTCCAGCCCTGCAGGTTTGCTGGGTACTGTAACCGCACCGGCTGCTCTTTCTACCATCCGTCTCCAGCTGTGCCGCCCAGAAGTGCGCTGAAGTGGAGCAAAGCTCAAAGCAGGTACCCAACACCGACCCGTGACTGAGTCCAGCAGCCGTGATGAGGAATCTTCTTCTTTCCCCACAGCTGAACGTTCCATGCGGACCGCATGAATTTCTGGAAGTTTCCTCTGTGTAAACAGAACTTGTGCTTTTATGTTCGGAAGGTTTCGCCTTTTAAATACATTTTGTAAACTCTGTATCACAGGAAACTGTTTGTGGGAAACACATTTCTATTAAAAGTCGCCTTTGAAATAGTTTTGTGTGTTGCTATTTTATCTGTTCTGCACTGGTACAACCCTTCAAAAAACTGATTTCAGTTATACATGGCAACCCAAAGTAATTTCTTACTCTACCCTCACACCTTTAAAACTAAATAACTTGTATGTCAAAATTCACAAATGTGGTGACAACGTTCGAGGAACAGAATTGGAAGCTGTTCCATGTCAAAAAAGCCGTGATGACGCATCTACCGTACGCCCCAAAGAATGACGCCAACCTGATGGCAACTCAGAGCTGGTTTATTTCCCGACTACAGCTCGTGATCTTCAGGGTGGTAGAGTTCACTCATTAAGCGGTAGATGTACGAGGGAGCGTTTCCACCGATGTTTGAGATGAACAGCGTGATGAGCTCCGGGGGGACGTAGTCGAACACCGGACAGTGAGCGTTGACCTTCGACAAGATCTCGCCTGGGAATCAAAGGTCACCTTAGGTCAAATCAGATACATGTGTTTGTTTGATTGTTTTGCTTTACTACTCACCTTCAGTGAACGGAAGCACCTCGTGTGGGGAGACAAACTTGTGGAACGTGTCCTCTTCGTTGGGAAACTGAAGTGAAGAGAGCGGCATTTGCAGAGAAAGCGTGAGTCACGTGCGCTTTTAAACACAAATAGTATTTAATAAATGATAATAGTGATGAGTGAGTGTTCTGACGGACCTGAGGCGAGAGCTTAAACATGGGTGCGCAGACGATGAGCGGTGTTGAGTGATGTTTGGCAGCAAGAGCCAGAGTGTGTGTGCCATTGACGGCCCGCAGACCCCCATTCGCCAGAACCGTCTGTGTGCCAATGATGACCTGAGACACAAGCCGGCCAAATGAGCTGTTAATCAGACGTAATCCTAAGAGAGCAAAGTGCCTTCATTTCACCTTGTTGACTCTTGACATCACGGCAAAAATGGCGGCGTCTGGGATGACGGTTGTTTCAATGTCCTTGGAGAGACTTGTGGCCATTTCATGCCCCTGAATGGAGATCACAAGCCGCTATTAAACAGTGAATCTGCAAATGTGCAGACAAATTAAAAGTCACGTTTGAATGCAACATACTAACGGTCAAATAAAGCTTTGCTGAAGCATTATAAACGTTATATCATTTTGGACAAATAAAAGGCATTTTAAATTTAAAAAATGTAATGTGTAAATGTACTACAAACTTTTCAACAGCATCTTTAGTGACATCTGGTGGCCAAAAAATGAATAGCATTTGACGTTACCATAATAAACCGCTTCACTAAAAGTCAACAACTTGGGTTGTGTTGAAGACCTTTCCGCATTTTTGCCAGATAGTTTTCAGATTCTTTTATCAAAGTACATGTAATTAAATTAGTTAACAACTTTCCACTAACGCATACACACATTAATTTACTTTGTTTAAAGGTGTGATTCTCTACTTTAGTTTTACTTCCAAAGACAGAATAGTTCATAAACCGAACAATCAGAATGCTTGAGCGGTGGTTATAAACAGTGCATGTGTTCTAAAACTCCTCTCTTCCTTGCAGGCTCCATGCGTCTCATTTAAAAAATAATAATTTAAATGCCATTTTAAATGACACTAATTCATTGGTGACATTTGAATGTGACGAATGAAGCGATTTTTTTTGTTTTTTGGGCCAATCACTGGCGACTAACCTGACAGAACGGCGCACACTCGGCAACCATAACGTGAAATTTCCGCTTCTGTGCAGCATTCTTCAAGAAAGCCTCCACAGTCCTGGAGCGGCCGATGGTCATGATGACTTCGTTGGAGTGGATGTGTTCCAGCGCTTGCATAGAGATGTTATCAGTTGTGACCTCTGGAAAGGAATACAGAAACAACGACATAATGAAACCTGGCTTAAGAGACCGTAGGGATGATGGGGTTCAGCTTCATTACCCAGTTCTGTCAGCAGCTCGTGGATGGCTTCGATGATGTTTGCCTTCAGATGGGCGAAGTGCTGTCTGAAGTTGTCTTCGCTGGACCCTCCGGAGGTCAGGAGCTTGTGCAGAGACTCCTGCTGGTCTGTCTCCTCACTGCTGCCCCGAGACCTGCGGAGGAGAGAAACGGACAGGAAGTTAACTAGATCATGTGCCTTTATATGGAGCCTTATGTGCCCTGATGACACAAACTCCACATCCCAGAATGCAGTGCTTTAGCCTTGTATAAATTATGCAATTTGTAACATTTACTTACACATTTAACACATTTATTTTGTTTTTTTTTTTTGTTGTTGTTGTTGTTTTTCCAAATTTTTCCAACTTAAATTAAAAAACTATAGATTTGTTTTTATGGTAGACAAAAATTGTAACTGTGAAAAGCACCTTACAAATACACTGAACTTCAACTTAATCATAAAATACACAAGTGTATCTAAGATAGAATAATATTCCTGTCTCTTTTATCCATACAAAGTTTAGCTATAAGTTTAGTGCGTTATAAAATAAAAGTGTGCTTTGAGCTCAACACCCCTGAACTAGATGATGCAATCTCTGACATAGTGTAAAAACTGTCCAATCAGCACGTTTCCTGAAAGACGACAACAGTCCTATGTTTCTATGTGTAGTATGTTTAGGAATAATAAAAGTTGACGAACAGAAATGAAAAAACTACAAAAAAGCTGAGAAAGATGACAGGTTCCATTGATAACTCCCCAAACATAAATTGCGATGACTCAAAAAGTATAATAGATATAAAGAACCTGATTTTAGTGGATGAAGATAAAATTCTCAAGTCACATTTTAGAATGAAACATATCTATGAATAACGATAAAACGATAAGTGATTGAAAAAAGGACTGATGATGACAGCTGAAAGTCAACGATTAAAAAAAAACAACGAATAAAATGTGTATTATGAGGGAAAGTATTAAAAAAAACTGAAACTTTAAAAAAGGTGAAAATGAATCGAGTCGGTGTGATTAATAGGACACTTCCTTGCCAAACTGTGGCGAAGAAAGATGAGTCTCTTTCAAGACGAGAGATTAGAAAAAATGTTTGCAAAAGTTGAATTACAAAAAAAAAACAACATTAAAAAGGTTTAGATGGGAAAAGAAATGGTAGCACACAAGATTATATGAGGATGTATTGTGTAGTTTTCAAGCTTAATGACTCAACTACAAGCCAGCAATTGTATGATAAACTCTTGTGGTTTAAAAGTTCTTGAAATTTTCTAAAAAAATTACTAATTTCACAGCAAATTAAAAAAAAAAAAAAAAAAAAACATCAAAAGGACAGGGACTTCAGCTATCCCACTAGCAAATCACTTTTCACTTTTGACTAGTGAGCAGCATCAACAGTGGCTAGGAAAACAAAACTCTGAGGACAATAAATAGCGCAAATATGCTCAAAGAGACTTTTGCGTCACAGTGTTTTCAATAGAAACGGATTAGGAATTTATATGAGTGTAAATGGTCACGTTAGCAAAAAATTAACACACCTTGCGTATTCCTCTCGTATTATTTTCAAGACCCGGCGGACCATGTTTCCCACGGTCGTTTCAGACGGCTGCGCAGCCGTCATGCGTCTGCCTTCCTTCCGAATAATCTCCATCAGCTCACCTGTAAAACATCACCAACCATTTTCAACGTGTCATTTTTAAATCGCACAGCGGTGGAGCGCTAGCCACTCACCCGCGTTCCCCCAGCGGGCCTGCGCGATGATCCTGCGGAGTAAAGCGGTCGTTTCCCGGGCCGTTTCCGCGGAGCCGCGGAGAGTTCCGGACCCGCTGCCGCTGCGCTTCAGCTCGGACAGAAACGCCTCGATGCGCTCGGACAGCTCCGTTTTATTGTCGGACCCGGGCATTTTCAAACGAGTAAATTCGACCAAGTATCTGACAGCTTTAAAAACCCCACGGAAATAGAGTAAAAGCTCTTCCGGTTCAGGCCGCGCCACGCGCTTCTTCTGCTGTGTAAGCACCGCGGGGCGGGGCCGCTGGACAGACATTACCGTATAGAAATATAGTAAAAGATTTTAATAACATAAAATATAATTTTAAAGGCTTTTTGATTACTAACATGTTGTAGAATATCTTAGACAATATTCATAGAGCCTTTAAATGTTTAAAAACTTAAATGTCCTTTAACATTTTAAAGGCTTTTTGATTACTAACATATTGTAGAATATCTTCAGAGAATATTCATAAAGCCTTTAAAATGTTGTCATTGTTAAAGGGAATTCATTAAATTTTACTCAATGCTTTCAATAGTTTCTCCATTCAATTTTCATTAGGTTTTATTAATCTGATAATGATTTTATTTAATTGTAAAGTTTGGGTTTTTTTCCCTATCATTTTGAGATGTAAGTTTGGCTGGTATGTTGTTACATTTGTAATAAATATATTATTTTTGTTGGTAAATAAAAAAACAAAAACAAAAACTATCGCCTAAAGGAAAAAACAAAGTTTATTAGTCTCAAATTGATAACCGTTAACAATGCAAGTTTTTACATAAAATATAATCATAAAAAGACAGAAAAAAATGATTTACAGAAGGCAGTTGTGTGTGTGTGTGTGTGTGTGTGTGTGTGTGTGTGTGTGTGTGTGTGTGTGTGTGTGTGCACAAGAACAGTATATTTTTTCTTTATTGAAACTGGTTAGAAGTTTAGAAATTCCTGATCTGATTAGAAATTGCTCTGTCTTCATTTAGCATTTAATTCTTGTAAGCAGAAAAAAAAAAATCAATATTGGGTTTTTCTTCAGGTCAATGTCCAACACCTGTTATTTTACTAACATTCTTTTATTGAATGACAAGCCGATGATATTTCTGAAAGCCACTTCCACCAAAAACAAAAAAGAAAACACTGCTGTCAAAAGAACTGAACACTCAAACAAAACTTAAAAAAGTGGTAGCAAAATACGTATAATAAATCCCACCCCAGACAAGCGTAACCACTGTTCCATACAACTAAAGCCGTTTAGAGTTTATCTGATTTGTTTGGCTAACAAAACAAAAAAAAACAAGACCATGTAGCAAGTAAAAGAGTTTAGATCAGTGGTTTGCACCTTTAATCTTAATACCACTGAAAAAATTTGGCCAGATTACAAACATTTTTTCAGTCTGTGGAGAAACGTAAATTATTAACGAGCTGAAATAACTCCACTCTTTTGAGATGCTGTACCCTGAAATAAAACCATTAAAATCTGAAACCCACTAGAAATGTAAATAATTTCCTAAAGCTGAAAAAACAAACCGCCTTCACTTACAGACAAATGTCCTTCAAAAGCTGAACCTCCAGATTTTTTTACAGACAACTTAAAGAGAAACATCAACTGTGATCAATTAAATTGTATTAGATTTTGAGTAAAAAAAAAAATTACCACCCTCGAAACAAAAAAAATTGATTGCTAGCCTATAAAGCAATTAACACATATTCAAAGACAAACAATTCTCTTACAGGGCTTTGTTTTATCATTTTCAGGGGCTCGTATCGTTGTTATAAATACAAGAAAACATATGCGGTGGTTTGTCCAAATTATGCTGCAACAAGCTTGTATCAAAAATGTACACGCACGTGACAATTTGGCCACCAAGCATCAATCACTTCCCAGAGAATTCCCTGATGCACCTCCACTCCTGAAAAACCTCAGGCCGCCCGTGGCCACCAGAATAAATCACAGAGGCCGGGTAAATGTCAGGAAGAAGTGCTGGGTCCCTGATTTCGAGGGGAAGGCTTTACTCGATGAGCTTCTTGGCTTTGAAGAAGCGCCGCAGGTAGAAGACCTGCCACGTGGCCAGACCGATGAGACAGCACATGGAGAAGATGCTGAAGTACAGCACGCGTGTGTTGGTGGACTCTGAAAACGAGAAGAACATCAGGGCTGGATCTATTTCCTGTGGAAGCTTCGCTGCTTCAGCTTACCGTTAGTGTCCCTCATCTCCTCTTCTCTCTTCTTCATGTAGGCAAAGTCATTGACAATGGACTCGGAGAGATCCTCCAGCCGACGGAGTTCCACTTCTAGGGGCTTCAGCTTCTCTACTTTGGCGATCTTACAGGAGAAATGATAAAATCCTGTTTCAATACTGACACTCTGACACTTTTCTGTGCTAAATGTAAAAGTGCAAGTAAAAAAACTTGAATGAATATCCCCATCAATTTAAATTATTATTGCTCTACTTTTTCCAATTGTTTTTTTTTAATCTTTATTGCTTGCCATCGTGTACTCTACTTGCTTTTGTGGTGTTTTGCTTCTGTAACGTTCTAGTTTATGGGACAAAGAAAGGTTACTTTCTTTCTAAGATTCTTATCTAAAATGCTTTTCAGCTTCCAATAAATGTGTACTCATATCATCCACCGCGTTATCATTACTCATCTTCAAACCATTAATTCTTTTACTTTCATTTAACTATTTTAACCATTTATTTTTTCACATTGAGACCTTAAATTAAAATGGGACATGTCTTACTCCTCAATTCCTCATGTTCCTCACACATGCATCATCAATTCAGTTTGATATATATATATACTTTAGTTTGGTATTTTCCAGTTTTTTTTTTTATTCACTTTTCTTCTTATTCGAATATTGATCTTTTTTCAATCCCTTTTCAGTCTTCTTTTAAACGGCGTCCCTTCATCGCAGAAACATTGTTTAAACTTAACTTTAAATTAATCTATAGACTTTATCCACTGAAAAAAGCTCATTTATGCTTAATAAACTTTGATAACTTTAAATGCTTTTCAACATTTTTCATTAGATTCAACAACGCTTTTTTTTGGCATTGAAAAATTTGTCCCATGCAATATTTTTTAAAAATAGCTGCATCTAGTTGAGAAAGATATGTGGTGGCAATTGGAGAACAAATTCAATGCATCTTCATTTTTTTTCATTATTATCACTACTTTCAGTGAGGAAAATATTTCAGAAGTGCAAACAAACTCAGAATTAAACCTTTAGGAACGTTAAATATGATACTGTTATATCCAAAGTGAATATAGAAACATATGGAGATCCAACCTCTTCATAATTCTTCGCTTCAACACCGTGCTTCATGTCCAGGTTGATTTGCTGGTCCGGAACTCTTCCTGTTCCTTAGTAAACAAAACAACAATAAATCACATTTGATAATTGTATGGGGATCCCTTAAACTTATGACACATTGTGTGTGTGTGTGTTTATGTGTACATAAACTAACATTTACATTTCATTGATTACGGTATTATTGACTATAGGGGCATCACTAATAAATGCCTACTTCATACATTTTTAGGCTTTTTTAGATCACATTTTTCCTGCTTATGTTACTCAGACAACTTCTAGGATTTCAAGTGCGTCTTTTAGTTCAACATATATGGTATTGGTTCATCTGCGACTCTGAAAAGGCACCTGCTGTGATAAACACTCACCCATTGGAGACTTGCTTTCAAAGCACACCTCGAACATGTCGTAGTCCTCCGTGGTGAAGGCAAACTTGCCTTTGGTTGCATCTTCTTTGGAGTAGAGAATGTGTCCCGAGGAGTCTGTGATCTATCATTTAAGAACGTTGAAGAAATATATCAGTACTACAAAAAAAAAATGCTGAAACATATGGTAACTGAAGATAATTGAAAATGATGTGAAAAATTCTGATAATCAATACAAATGTAATGTACAAAATGAAATAATTTTAGACCCGTTTACATTAAAATTATACGCTTTAAAACAAGTGCAATATGAACTTTTAAGCGTGTTTGTAGTTTGACTTTAAGACTGACGTGTTAAAACCTGTGACGTGTGTAAAGACCTGCAAAAAAACGAGTTACGTTTAAAAAGTATTGCTAATCTTTTAGATTGACATTATAGTTGTAATAAGCCAAAAACAAATAATTAAACCAAATAAAATAGTAAAAGAAAATATCAAGAAAGCTGTTCGTCATTTAATCGCTGTCCAACCAGGAAGCGCCATGTAGCTGAAGGCCGTGAGATTATGCTCATATAGATTACAAAAAGTAGAAATTAACACAACACTCGCTCCAGAAATGTTCTACAACGGTTTACTAAACCTCTAACGAACATTTATGAGAATTAACCGTTTCTAATCTTGTAAACGAGGAGTGACGTCACCTTAAGGTTGGTTTTCGTGTTCTGTTGCTCGGTGATGTCGTATTCACCGGTTACGAGGACGTCTTTGTGGATTTCTTCCCTCAGGCACTTTCTACTGCGTACTGGCAGGTAAAATGAAATCGACAGGACGGACTGAACTACAAACGACAGTAGAAGCGGTAGCAACAATACGTCTAGCCGCGCCATGACGAGCAGATCGCTCCCGTGTAATGCAGGCCCGGTCCGACCAGTGCACACCGCGCTTGCGCATTTGCTCCGCGCATGCGCGCCGGGCACTACATCAACAACACCACCACCTAGTGGACAACACCACCACAGTAAGCAGATTGCAGATGTTTTCCCCCATTCGTTAGCAAATTCGTTGCAATCACTTCGTTTAATCATCGGTTTCCTATTAGACTCAAAATAAACACATATTTATTCTTATTTATATATAGACATCTCTCTCTATCCACACTTACATCTATCTATCCATCCATCCATCCACCCATCCATCCACCCATCCATCCATCCATCCATCTATCTATCTATCTATCTATCTATCTATCTATCTATCTATCTATCTATCTATCTATCTATCTATCTATCTATCTATCTATCTATCTATCTATCTATCTATCCATCCATCCATCCATCCATCCATCCATCCATCTATCTATCTTTCTATCCATCCATCCATCCATCCATCCATCCAGAAACCCACCCACCCACCCACATATCCATCCATCCGTTAATCTCTCAATGTATCTGTCTCATTGTCAATCATTCATCTATCCATCCATCCATTGCATTAGTATCAAGCCAGCAGCTGTGTAAAATGGTGGCCATCCTGTTTGTGAAAGCGAGGCATTATAGTCTATCTTTAGCCTGGATTTTCTCTGCCTTTTTTTCTTTGTGCTTTTCCCCTCTCAGCTCTCAGACATATGCTGTGTGTTTGTTTCCTCCCCTGGGCTCTGGTATCGACGCAGGTCGGCGTCACCGTGTTCTAATCATGATGTGGATGCTGATGGTGAAGGCAGCGCACCTGCTATTTTGGTTGCCGCTTCTCTCTAGGGTCTCTGCCAATTGTATTATTAGACCCAGAATTATTACGTACTATGTGATTTTACGTCAGAGCTGTGCGTCGCTCTGACTGGCTGTCTGAAAATCTCTGCTTTTAAACCTGAACTCTGCAGTCACTGCTTTAAATACTCAGTAGTGCTCATTTTGTTCACGAATCTACGTCATTAAATCACAATTAGAATTTAAAAAAAGAATGCTTAATTGAAAATGAAAGAGTGCGAAACTAGTTGACTAATTGTTACCAAAGTTAAACTAATTGAACTGCATGAAATGTAATTCATTAAACTATTAGTAAAATTGTATTATAACAAATTGAGTTTAAAAACCGTGCAATGCTGAAGTTGGATAATTGTGTATTGGTTAATGCATTGAAGTAGAAAGAAAAGGAAGTGACCTCGAGTATCGAGGCTTGATTGCATCATCTCTTACGCACAGGAACAATCTCATTTCCTTTTTTAATTTTTCTGCTCCAGTACGTATGGAGTGAAAACAAGAGAATACAAATACAGCCCCAAGGTTAAGCTGTAAATATTTAAGACTTGTTGAATAGGATTTCATTCTGCTTTTTATTGATTGATTTTATTCTGCCTCTTAGACACTGAATCAAGCCAATGTAGAATTATCAACACAAGAAATTATAATATACTTCAGAAGATTTAATGGTGTAAATATAAAAACAAATGTGATGAACGGCTTAAAGGTCAGGCGTGACACAGGGGACACGCAATAGAGAAACCACACACAATTGAAAGTTTATACATTTATTTCTTTGTCTGTTTGCAAAAAAACTCAAGTTCACATTTCAGTACAAATATAAAAATCTCATAAATTAAAAGACTGTTTTCACAGAAAACTTCATACTTCAGACATTAGACCATTTAATGTAATGGTTAGGCAGCACACAAAGTAAATAAATCCACTAAATAAAAATAAAACTAAACCATTCATAAAAAGGCAAAATATATTAGCCCTATATTGCTCAGAACACACCAATACAACATGATAATCTAGCACCAGTAAACTATGTTAAACTTAACATTAATGTAAAACTAGTCCATGCACGTCCTGCTACATTTGCCAGGCATGAATGTTAGATAAATAGAGCAGTAATTGCTTCAGTCAGTTCCATAGCTCGTTGCCATGTCGAGTTGTGGCATACTACAGGTAACAAAGTCTGTGTTGAACTCATAGAGTGAGTAGAGTAGGGGAACTGAGCGAGTCGGACGACTGCTCGTTGCTGCTGCTGCCCCTTCGCTGAGTCAGTCCACAGGTGAAGACATCGTTCTCGGGGTAGGTGAACATGAAGGAAGAGGTGTAGGTGGTGCAAGCCGGTGTGCAGGTGACCACTGGAGTGCAAAGCGGCTCCAGGTCGGTGTTGGCAGGCGTGTAGAGCGGCTCCCAGTCTTGAGTGTACAGAGAGCTAGACAGGTCCACGTCAGGAACAGAGCGAGCGGTCTCCACTTCCTCTTTGGCCAGAAGCTCCAGAGACTCTTCCAGGGTGGGCTCCAGGTCAGAGATATCCACCGTGGAGTTGAAGCCGTCAGAGGTGGTTGTGCTTGAGAAGAGCAGTGCGCTGGAAGAGGTTGTGATTGATGTATTTGGTGTGGACATTGAGGTAGTGACGGTGTGGATCTCAGGGATGGAGCTAGAAGTGATGGGAGAGACGGACACCTCTGGGAAGCTCAGGTCTGTGGGGATCTTGCAGATGGGTTTGTGTGCAGCCAGGATGAACTCCAGACGTTCTTTTTCTTTGAGTAGCTTAGCGATATCATTTTGGAGTGCAGATTTCTCATCTTCCAGTTGGTCGGTTTCCTGTCGGGGAAAGGCAAAGACTCTCAGTTGGAGACATTTGAGACAAGAGACGTTTGCTTTTCTCAATTCTGCCTAGGATTTGTCCCTAATTGATCAGAAACACTTACCGATTGCAGAGTATCTGTGAGCTCTCGTCTTCTGTTGCGACATTTTGCTGCAGCCATCTTGTTGCGTTCGCGGCGGACTCGTTTCTTTTCTTCCTCATCGGGGGAAAGCTGTGATAGAAAAGGAACACGTGTTATTTTATTATTTCTTCTTCAAACCAAAACACTGATGTTGAATGAAACGTCAGACTAATATTGTGTCACATTGAAGGAGTTTTTACCATTTCAGCTCTGGTTCTTTTATTAGAGTTGGAGGTCTTGTTTGCAGTCACCCTCATCTTTGAGTAAGGGCTCTGGTTGTAAGACCGGGCTCGGACGTTGGAGGGCGCCATAGATGAAATCATGGGCTGGACCATCCACTGCAGGTCCGGGCATGAAGAGATCGCCGTGACAGTTGGGATGAAGGAGGCACTTGAGACGCTCAAATCCGTAAACTCCTAAAAAATGTATAGGTTTTCTATTAGCAACAGTCCTTGTTTATTTTGATAGAATACAATACAAATTTTTTTTCGATTTTGCTTTAAGCTGTGGTTTACAAATTAATATACCAGTACACCTAAACGAATTAGTGTGAACACTAGATGTGAGCATTTTCAATATCGAATTATTTTATCGTACGTAACACTACACAATATCAACAATGTATTTAAAATATACAGGTTATTAACGATACATTTTAAACATATGTATTAGGTACAAAAACATATGGATTGAAGGTACAAACCTGAGACTGGCTGAGCGGGTAATGGGAGAGGCTTTCGCCGCTCGGAGACGCCGTGCTGCACCGCGAGGAAGAGTCACAGTCGGTGTTAAGGCTGGGAAACATCATTCTCTCCAAAGCAGACAAGCTAGAAAGATCTACTGAAAATTCCAGGAACGCCTCGGGGTAATTCAAGACCGGGTTTGGATTGCGTTCGGCCGGTTCCCGTTGTGAGGAAAGGTGTCGAAAGTTTGACTGCCGCTCTTCTGAGCTCGCGGGGTTTATATACAGAGATCGCTTGACGTCACAGACGAGGGCGTGGTGAATTTCTTCCACCGACATGAGCAACGCTCGAAAAAACAAATAAAAGAACACATTTTCCGAAATGTATTTTCAGTAGATAATGATAACGATGTAGCTAGCCCTAATACATTACAGAATTATTTGTAGATTTACGTTATTGGTAAGAACGGAGTGGAATGCATGATGTTCCATAGTAGGGTATCCCGCGACGTCATTTACCTAATAAGGAAAACATCCTGAAGAGGCGGAGTATTGATGGGAAATACTCTGTGCAGTCTGGAGCATTATGTAAAGATAGTTCCAGTAGAAGATCGATATTAAAAATAAACTTTTTTTTTCTTTTAACAATAGACATTTGACATCGATAGCATATAATACAGTTTAATGACTGTGGCAATAACGCAATTTAACGTCATATATAAAACCTTTGCATCTCACCCTTAATAACAAGGTCCTAGTATACGGTTGATCACATAAGAACAACGTTTCGCCAGCACTGAATGTGTCGTTCAATTTCTGCCAAACACATCCATGTCCTCAGGGTGTGTTCGTACTTGTGTAAAGAAATGCGTGTCGACCGGCGGGAGTGTAACACATTAAGTAAAAAAAAACTATTAAGTAAAACAAATGCTGTTTAGGTCTGGGTTTGTTGTGGCCATGAAGTTAAAATTTTCAAATGTTTGAATCTGATTTGTTTTAGATTCTGACATGAGTTCATTTGTTTACTTCTTTTCATATTTTTTCGAACGTTTACCTTTGACTGCGGATAAACATAAAAAAAATCAAGTAACCTTTGCTACTGATTAGCAACTAAAAACAGCTAAATCAGCGTTTTCAAGTGACGTCAAGTTTACTGCTCTACTTTGGAGTGCGTGTTTTGTTTGATCTTCCGTGTTTCTGAGCAACGCCCCTCCCTCTGACATCACTGTAACCTGAACTCGTGAGTCTGAAGTTTCACCTCACAGTGTGAAAGCCTGTTATCGGTACGTTGGTTCTCTCCGTGACACACTTTGTACAGAAATTTGCGACAGAAATGCACTGATTTAGTAGAAATATTTGAAAATTTGAAAAGAATTAATGAAAAGAATTCATCAAACTGATGTGTATGAATGCAACTAAATATTCTAAATAACACATAAATTAAATATGCATATTTAGAAGAAAAAAAAATATAAAAATATTACATTTTATTTAAGAATATTATATACTTAATTAATTAAATAATTAATTAAATTAAATAATTAATCTGTGCTTGTGTGTCTAGCATATTTATATATTACCCAAACGTCACACATGTGCTAATTTTACGGAATGACCCTTGTACCAATGACCCGTCCCGTTATTGAGCTTGAAAGTTGGAGGCGGATCTGCCGGGAATCACTTGGACTGTGGACAGAAGGGAGGCCCCTCATGTGAAAGCACGATTACCTCATCAGATCTCTGAATAGAAGATTTTGTATGTTACATGAAAGAACGTAACTTAAAAGAAGTAAAAAAAATCAGGAAAAAAGGTTCTTTTGTTCTTTTTTTTAGTTCTAGGGTTTATATTATTGACTGTCGTAGCTCTAAAAATAAATAAATAAATAAACATGTATATATATACATATCGCAAAAATAATAGTACCAAGCACTTCGATAATTTTAGGCTCTTGTTGAAAATGTCGTCATAATGGTGTCACTGAATTAAGTGCGTTATGATAAAAATAGGCTGTGCCGCAGTATAGCTGCAGCTAGAGGCTCCACACCGGATAAACCAAATATGGGCATGACACGACGCTCTCTGATTGGCTGTTCGGGTAGCGACGAGGTTGTTGCTGTAGCGCTTTGAGAGACCCATGCTTCTAATTGACAGGGGATGCATAGAAAATCGTTGATTTTTGGCGCGGTAGAGCCTTCGAGAATAATATGCATCTTTGTTATTATCTAGCACACTATGACATTTTGTAAATTGCGCGGGTTTAAAACGCACTGTGACTATTCCCAAGCGCAGAACACCACGCATACGTTTGCGGATCAGTTTGAGATGTTATCAAGATGCATTTACATAATGTATGCAAACCATAGTCTCACACGGACATGCAGACAACAAACTGCAAACAAGGCACGTAAAATGACGTATCTTGTTCCGTCGGGTAAAAGAAGCATCCAAAAAATGCGAGACATGATCAAAGTCATAAGACCGGCGTATTACTTGAATGCATTAACGGTGGATTTTAAATCATTACATTGCACCAGAAACCTTCACAAAATATGCCTGACCATGCCTGACCATTATCGACGAACGCGCCTGCCCCCTCCTCCGGTTTAATGGTACGGTCTCACAGGTTTCATTCATAAAAATCTTCCTCACTATAAAGAGAAGCAGCGTTGATGGCTGGTGCCTCCTAGCGTAGTAACCGCATTCCGGATTTTAAAAAATCCCTGCGAAATAATTCGTGGAAGTAAATTCATCGCGGTTCCCAGCAACTCTTGGAAGCAGAAGTGATGCCTAAAGACGTGAGTGTTTTCTGATGTGGTTTTTAAACAGATGCTGCACAGATCAGCTTCTTAGGTGAACGATATATAGAGAAAATCAATTGTGTTTTTTATTGTTTTTACCTATAATCTGAGCACATTGTGCAAATAAATGCACTCAACCTAATTAATTATATCATTTATGTACATGGATGTGATATGATAGTGATTGTTTACATGTTGAGCAGTAAATCTGCATCTTTAATAGATTTAAAGAATAACATTTTGTACATTGTTTTCAGAAGACAAGTATCCTGAAGGAACCTTTAGACGCAGTTTCAACTGATGCTCCCTTTGTTCCAACGGTCACCGCTGTAGCGTCAGCTCCAGATCTGAAGTGGATGGTCCTGTCGACTGACATCTCTTCAGTGTCGCCCTGCAGACACAAGAAAGCACAGAGCTCATCTCATTCTATAGATGTCAGCGCCGCTCAAAAGATTGTCACTAATCGGAAAAAAGGAGTGAAAGTTCAGGTAAACAGGCATTTTTTAGGTAACATATAAAATGTATTTGGGTTTTTCTTAATGGCAGCCATTTGGCTTTTAAAAAACACATGAACAATGATGGACACATGTTTTTTATTATAGTCATATTATCATATAAAATCATATTATAATTTTATGTTGTTTAGTTTAATGTCAATGTTTAGTTTAATTTGTGCATCATTGTGCATGATAAATAGAAAAATATACTATGAACTTTTTCATAGAACATGATAAATAGAAAAACACGTTTAAAAAAAACACATGTTATATATATGAGTGTATATGCTATATGTTATATATATAGTATTTAAGACATGAGCATGTTTTCTGTTCCAGCTTTCTCCAGAAGAAGAGGAAAGGAAGAAAATCAGAAGAGAAAGAAATAAACTCGCAGCAGCCAAGTGTCGGAATCGCAGACGAGAACTAACCAACACTCTACAAGCTGTAGGTTAATCTTTTTTTTTTTTTATAAATGAGTTTCTAATAAATTTCTAATAAATTAATAAACTGTCCCTCACACTCTCCAATCCTCCAGGAAACAGACAGTCTAGAAGAAGACAAAGAAGCGCTGCAGTCTGAGATTGCCAGTCTACTAAAAGAAAAAGAACGACTTGAACTCATCCTTTCAACTCACAAACCTCACTGCAAGATAGAGGAGGAAGAGGATCAGACGCAGGATCAAACTCAGCTTCAGGAGGACACAAGTTCTCCTCCCAGCTCAACTCCTCATCAGCAGCCCACCTCTCCTCAGCTGCCACAACCCACCAGCAGTGCCATCTTCGGGGACTCTGACGTTCTCCTGTGTTCCAGCGCTGAACTTGGTGCAGCTGAAGTGGAGCCTTACACAGAGATGAGGGATGCGTCTATTAAAGATATCAGCGCAGTGATCGACAGTGGCGACGATATGGATCTTCTAGTGCCAGATATAGATCTCACTAGCTCTCTGGGTCTGAGCGAATGGGAAACGCTGTACATGTCGATGGGTGGAGGGTTAGAACCCCTTACCTCTCCATCTTGGAGCCCAACTTGCAGCAGCACCAGCACGGTGCCCATCTTTAGCTTTGCCAATGCAGATTTAGAAAAACAGGCCAGTAACAAAGAGTGCAAATCTAACGCCGCCAAAGAAATGCTGACTTTATAAATAGCTTTAAACGTGTTGTTGTGAATTGTCAAGGAACCATTGAAAATATGCTCCTCGATCTACTGTAACGTCTAAACAATCGTGACCATGAAAGATGTTTCTTCCAGATGTTGAGTATGTTGTCATGTGAAGACAAGCCTTTAACGTGTTTATGCACTTAACTGTATCAGTTGATGTGATGTACAGTGTGTGACTTGGAGTAATTCGTGTACTCTTTTACTATATGGTAAATATGCATTTTCTTCTGTTCTTCCTGCTTCCCTGGCATGTTTCTAACGAACAAAGAACATTAAAACACGTAGCGTGTTGTTGGTCGTTATCATTTTATTGGGTGTTTGTTCTGTGCAGAGGCGACATTTTACGATCATTTGTAAGCTAAAAACCGCTTCAAATACAACACATAAATTTCGCCATGTTCTCACACAAAATGTGTACACGTGCATGTTTACGGTCTTATACGCGTACATCGGTAATTATGTTCCATGCGATCGCTTCTGTTAGAAGAAATCAAGCGACGTGTTTTTTCACGGTAGGAAGGCGAACCTTTCCCTACGTCATCACGCAAAGCAAAGCGTCTGACGTCAGTACGCTGCTTGGATTTCCGTGACCAAATCTGGTAAAGAATTCGACTTGTTCTAGTCTCTATGGAAACAATAGAGCAGTGTGGCTCCAAGGAAGGTTTTCCCGGAAGTTTCACAGAAAGCGCGAAAGCGTGTTAGACGTTTTTCCACTCGTTGATCAATGTTAATCAAAACTGTAATCCAGTGATTTTTTTTACATTTTAATATCGTTAATACATTTATAACATTTTAAAAACATCAAGCCCTGTTGTAAACTGCAAAAAAGTCAACACCATAAAAATATCAAAATCACCTGTCTGTCTTTCTGCATCTCTCTTTTTGTCTACTTATTTGCGTGTGTGTGCGTGCGTGTGTCGGCATTATTTGTTTTGCACTGTATTACAAATTCACAATTTGTTTTGGTTAAAAGATGCAAACAACTTATTTAGAAAAGTAAAATTTCCAATAATTAATTTTCAATGCGTGCAACTAATTTAAATATGTACCAGCACTTCATTATTCACATTTGACAAAAAATGGATGTTATGTCATGCTTTTGACATTATGGGAAAAATAAAACAAATTGAGTGAAAAGTAGATGTTTAACTAAAGGTCATTGGTTAAGTCAACTTGTGCCACTATTAACGATTTATCAGATTAAATTATCTAACATAATAAGTATGATAAGACTTGTCAGCTTTTGCTATGACATATATTTTTTTAGGAAATAGCTGAAAAAGCCAAAGTTTCAATTGAGCAGCTATAGCCAATGGCACTCTCGACCTTCAAATGTGCCTTTAGGATGAGATTAAACATTCATCCGCTTCCAAACATTTGATTTTGCATGGTAGACCGTTGGTTAAGGAAATGTAATGGTCATGGGCTTTTTCTGGCATTGTCTGGTGAGTAGGAGATTAGGAGTTCCTCATTGTCTGGAGTTTATTAATATGATTATAAAAAGCAGAAGTAAATTACTCAACGTTTTTCAACAGGGAAAAACGGTCTGAATGAACATACAGCAATGTAACACTCCAGATGTAAACAAATATATATATATGTTTATTTACTAATTTTCCAATTACATTTTTCTTCTAGATACTGTAGAGAATGTTAATATGTGATAAATATAAGTTCTATATTATATTAGGGTTAGTATATTCTATACTAGATTGGTTTAAGATTAAAACATGCAAAACCTTATGAATCCTGATGACTCAGCGGATGATAAAGCAAAGCTGTCGGACAATGTTTGAAAGAGGAAGTTTGTCTGAGTGTGAACGCTGAGGCACATTTTACACCAGATTCAGAAATATCTGGCAATAATTTGCTTTTTAAAACCTAAAATATAATATTTTATATTATATTACGTAATATTTTTTGAGTTGATAAAACAAAGTGGAATAAAATTAATATACTGTATATGTGTGTTAAATAACCATTTGAATCAATATGTTTTAAGAATGCAATAATTGTTATTAAAATGTTTCCTGCATGTACAGTAATTTTGATTTTGTTAATACAGTAATATTATTTAATGATTATAGTGTCATCATAATTATCATAAGATACAATCAGAAGTATTTTCAGGTTACAGTAGCGTGCGAAATGAATGTATATTGATGTGTTCATGTATACATTATTCTAATTTTCAAAGTTCAGTACAGTATAGTATTTTTTTTTTTACAGTACAGTGTACTTAAAATACTAAGTACAGTATTTTAAACCGCTTAGTTGCCAAAAGCAAGATAAATATTTTATAACATGCATGTCTTATGACAGTGTGTAAAGGTGAGATTTACAAATTACTACTAAAATGTACTTAATAGTGTTGGGAAATGAAAAACATTTTTTTTTTTTTTTTTTTAGAAAAAAAAAAAAATTAGTTTTGGGTACAATATTTTTTTTGTTTATGTCTGAAACTGGAGTTTCCAACAAGCTTCTGGATCGTCTCCATTAACAGTTTTTTGTTTTGATGGAATTTCGCGCGCTCGCGGGTACAAAAATTGCTCTGGTAAACAACGAACCGCGCTGTATTTTCTGTTTATTGGTTGCTAGGGGCGGGGCCAGGGCGCTGGGCTTTATTCAACGACTGCTGACGTAATGACGCGAAGAGTTCCGCATTCCACTGGAGAACAGCGACACATAAACGCGCTGATGCAACGAGAACTAAGGCACAAACGCGCTGAAAGAACGAACAGCTGCCTCTTCTTAACACAGACCAAGTAAGTGCTGCTTCTGTCTTATATCGTGCGATATCTTGGAGAAATAGCACCGTAGAAAAAAAGAGTCCAAGCAGAGTAGAAGGATTTAAAAGATCGATCGAATGAAAACGACAACTGCTGCACTTTAGATGGTTTCCTTTTGTACACAGACTGATGTAACGTGTAATCTGATGTCAGGAAAACTCGTCTTTATGCATCATCTGGTTCCAAAAAGTTTATTTCTTCCGAGGAAATTATTAAAATGCCGAAGAGCTGAATTATTTGTAAATACAGATCAATAAATTAACAAAACATCCTTGCACGGTACATATTAAAGTTCCCAAGTGTTGTTTACTAAATATTTATCTAGTTAATTTATAGGTAATGCTTTTATATTGTCAAAACGTCGATGCACAGTGTGTTATAAAGTTTTCAAGAGTTATTTACTGTATACAGTATTTATTTGGTACATTTTATACAATAGTTACATATTGTCAGAACATCAAATTAAAGTGTATTATAAAGTTTTTAAAAGTTGTTTACAATATATTTACCAAGTAAATTTTATAAAACATTTTATATCGTCAAAACATCAATGCACATTGCATTCAATTTTTTAAGAGTTGTTTACTATATATTTATCTAGTAAATCTAGTATTTTTGAAAAGACAGATAAACAATATTTCTTTTCATTTTATACGTTTTTGAAATGCCAAAGACATTTTTTTAACTTTACTGTTTGCAAAAACAAGCAACAACTAAAAATCATGCAATTTATTCAGTAGCATTTTTCTTTTTACGTAAATAATTGGACATGTAGTCGTTTTATTGTATTCTTGAACTAAAATATAATTTACAAGTTTTCCAAATCATTTTCAAAATCACTCTGCATGCATCCCAGAAATTGACGAGCAGAATATCTTGAGGCGTCTGTTGGGCGAGAAACTGTGTTACATAACGCCATAATTGTTAAAACAGACTATTTTAAAGTGTGTTTTAAGACTCTGATGCGTAGGTGTTGTTTTGCACTTGGGAATCTTGAAGTTTCCCTATAATTCAATCAAATGCAGATTTACATGCACATTTACAGTTTGTGTTTGTTTCTCGGAAACTTGTGGCTTTCCATTCTTCTGCGAAAAGCAGTCGTTGTTTGTATCTAGTAGTAATAGCTACTAGTATTTCATACGCTGATACTTATAAAACAAGCTTAATACGTTGTTTAAAAACCACATTCTGTAATAATAATAGTAAATATGAATTTTACTAACTCATTTTTTCTCATGGTTTTTCTCGAACAGAAATGATGCCTGGCCAAATCCCGGATCCTCTGGTCACTGCTGGTTCTCTGCCCTGCATCGGTCCTCTGGCTGGAATACCCAGCACAACTCTGACCGATCAGCTTAAACTAACGGAGCTTTACAGCTTTGGTGCGGTGCTGTCGCCTCTCATCCTGAATCGACATCCCAAGAGAGGGTTTGAAGCCATTAAAAGTGATGTAAGTCACTCAGTTTATTCAGTTCATTCTTAAAGCACCTTTAGTAGAGTCAGAAACACGGTTGATACACAGTGTAGTAAAGAGCGACCTCTAGTGGAAATGCAATGACACTTCGTTTACGTATTTCATTCTACTGTATTGCTTTCCGAATTTTCTTGCAGCAGTAAAATAGCTTGGCATGAAACATTGTGTGACCCTTTATATATTTTGACATGCAGGAAGAGGAGGACGAAGAACGCAAGAAAAGACGAAGAGAAAAAAACAAAGTTGCAGCTGCTCGGTGTCGGAACAGAAAGAAGGAAAGGACGGACTTTCTTCAAAAGGTACGATAGAAAAACCACACGAAAGTTATGTGAAATCAACAAATCATCAACATAAAAATAATAAAAAATGAATACAAAATTTTTAAAAATGAATTATGATCAAGTCTAAATATAAGTAATTTGAATGAACATACATTTATTTACCTGCTACATTCATATTTTTAGAGCAAGCACCATTGCCTAATTACATGGTTTTTACGTAAATTTCTCAATTAAGTAATTGTTTTATAGCATATTTAGGATACTTACAACATTTTTTTTAAATGAATCAGAAAGAGATAAGAAATAATTGTTTTTTTTTTTTTACTTTTTTTTAGGAATCCGAACGACTGGAGTTTTTAAACTCCTCATTAAAGTCTCAGATTGAGGACCTGAAATCTGAAAAACAGCAGCTCATTTTGATGCTGAATCTTCATCGGCCCACCTGCATTGTCCGTACAGACAGCGTGAAGACCCCCGAGAGCGATGAGCACATGCTGGATCAGCGGTCCGAGCTTTCGGATTGAAACTGCACGGATCCACAGTTGCCTTAGAAAGAACTACAGGAAGACCTTTCAGCTGCATGCCGAAACTCAAGATTACATTTCAAACCAGACTAAACCAGGAACCAGGAAGAAAAGATGATAAACCTCTACAAACCGTCTGTGGTCTGTGATTTGTGGTTGGAAAAAGCCCATCACGTCCTGCCAGTGTCTATCAGTATTCCATGAAGGAATAAGGGAATTAAGTATCCATTGAGTGGATATCTTTTCCTACAACTAATCGGAGACATGACCGCTGGCCTGGCCATGTAATTGGTAAAAAACGTAGCATCTTTGCATCTTTTTACCATAATAACGTACAGTAGTTTTTTCAGCCGCCTGTAGGAGGCGCTGTCTGATTAGCTCCTTTGTTCATGGGCGCTGGCGTATCCATGGACGATTCACTGTTTACATGTGTTTGCGTTGTGTACTGTTATGTAATCACTTCCACGTCATCCAATGACGTGCCGGTATATTGTCTTTGTGGTGTCTGCTGAGCGGGCACGTTTGTTACGCTATAATCGTTCTTTGTTACGCGAAGCCGCATCCAAATAAAACCTATTTTTCAAGTAGAGCATGACATTTCACTTCTTTGTCTGCGTTTCACTTTCAGTTTTTTAGAAAGTTTCGTCATGTTTGTGTAAAGCAAACATTGCGTTCGAAGTTGATAGACCGGAAGATTCCAGTTTAGTTTCCACCGAGTTTAGTATCTATCAAAACAAAGCTATTGTTTATTTTTTGAAAAACATTAATATACTTCGTTTTTAGTATATTATGCTTGTGCATTTATTCCTTATTATTATCACCACAGTATTCACCTTTTGGTCATAAAAGTTTTAACATGGGTCAATTTGACACAAACAGTCTCTTTGTAATGTCAACATGTGGTGTGATGTTACAAATATTAGATTAGATTTAGATTCAACTTTATTGTCATTGTGCAAAGTACACGTACAGAGACAATGAAATGCAGTTAGCATCTAACCAGAAGTGCATATAAGGTATATTTACAAATGAGATATAAATAAATATAGGATATAGAAATATAAAGGTTCAAGGAAGTAGACAGTGCAGTAATGAGAAATATACAGGTGCATGGGAATATACAGTGGTTGGATTATATACAAGTGAATAGGAAGCAGAGTGTGCAAAAAGTGGCTAACCAAATATACAAAAACGTGCCATGAACTGTGCAACAATTGTAACAGTGCAAGTAAAAAAAGTGGCAGTGCAGTGTAATACAGGCTGAAATTTGTCAACTGAATCGTTATATTTAAAAAACTATTTTTTAAATATTTTAACCAAATAAGCCAAGCAGGAGAAGTTTAAAAAATATATTTTTCTAGTATTATTAAAATATTTTAAAATTTTGAAAACGGGTCAATTTGACCTGAACATAGTAGGAGAGTTAATAACTGAACTGAACCAAAACACAGAGAACATGCAGCTACAGTGATCTGCCAGCTTTACAATCCAAACGCTACTCAAAGAGGGACAAAATGGCACACAATGTTGTTAAAACCAACACCCAATCAATGTTAAAACAAAATCAATGTCAGGCCGTGAATGCCGTTTTTAAACAGTCCAGATTCAGAAGCTGTTTGGTTTGGAGCTTGCCCTAAAGAAGCTACTACTTTCGCTAGTCGCCACCAGGGGGTGCCAGAAAGACTAAATCGTGACACTAACACCTTCCATATTTAAGAATTAATTTCTCAGAGAAGCCAACCAGGATGATTGTGGTTCAACCCGCTTGTCCACGTACCCCAGGATCAGGCATAGGCTGTGTGCGAAAAAGCAGTCGAGATCAGAGAAGAAGCCAAGTTTTAGGAACAAACCCCTCGGCTGTGAACAAAGACTCAACAAGAGACCCCCTGGACGCCACGGCTCTGACTGCCCACCGCTCCGGGTTTGTGTGTGTGACTTCACTGGACGGTCACATGCAGAGCAGAATTCCAATACGGCCCCTAGTGGCTATTTTGACTAACACTCTTATAAACTTTGGAATCCACCTGACGACTAAGGGTGTTTTCCTACGTTTTGTAGTACCCTGATATTTCAGGCACAAAAAAACATAACATTTCTGGCAAAATACCTCTTTTCTTGTGAGCTACTTGTGACTCATATTACTTCAATGTGGTTTTACCTATTATAACACTGTAGATTCGAATGTCTATTCTAGTGTTAGGAACTCCACCTCCCAGCAACCTCGTCAGATCCTATGGACCTTTGCACTCAATATCTGAGCATTTGTAAGGCGCTTTTCACAGTTTTTACTGTCTCAAAGCGCACGTGTGAGTATGTAAGAGAATTGTTGCTTTTTATTCATTTGATCGTCTGGATTGTTGGTGTTAAGTAAATGGCTATGATTATCACTATGACTATGACAAAGACAATATCAGCCATTTTTTAGCCACGGTCTTAACACCGTGATCATCATTGCGAACTATTGGACTTCTTTTCTAGCCGTGAGTCCTGATCTGCACATGCTATCCGGTTTGTCGTTTCTGTCTGTTCCGAAATGAATGATTGTATTTTGTTTATTTTTATTTCTAACACTTTATTTAGCCACTGCCAATTATCGTTGCATGGCTAATTTCTTTATTTCTGTTATTCAGCCGATAAAAGCATATATGCATGTCTGCCTCTGGAACCATTATTTGAAAGAAAGAAAAGAGGACACAACGCGTAAAAACAAGAGTATTGCTGCGTAAAGATGGCGTATTTCAATTTATTTGTGATTGCTCTTGTCTTGAGATATGATATAATAGGCACTTACTATATTTACGTGCATTTTTAAAATTTGTGCAGATAAGCACCCCCCCCCCCCCAGTTTTTAAGCGTCTAAAAGTTGAATCAATTCACGCAAATATGGTATTTAAAGCTATGAGAAGGACGTCTCCTCTGTAGCCATTACGTTTGCATTTTATGATCATACCTCATGCGAAGTAATTTGCTTTTCTTGGAATTATTAGATGCTATTTACGATTCAAGCCACCGGATTTTTCAACTTTACCGCTAAGCTGGGCTGAGTGGGCTGCTTGTTTTGTGCATTTTTTCGTCTTTAGTATGTTTAGTCGTGTCAGAATTGGGTTGATCGGCTTTCTGAGGTCTGGCTTGGGATTCTTTTACTGCGAAAGCTGCTTTGATCAAATGTCTGACCTTCTGCTCAGCAGTTTCAGCCTTTTAAAATGCGTCTTTTTGGCAGAACATGTTTCTCACGTGGGCGGTTGTCAGAATCTGCTCCTCACCCAGTTTCTCCAAGCACACGAGGGAGGAAAACGTTGGTCGAGTGCCACTGAGTGCTACCTCAAGAAGATCAGGCTTTCACTGGACTGACATGAACACAACCAGCTCACGAGAGCGACAATGCTTTATGAAAATTCTCACATCTGTGACAAAAATTGCTTCATCTCTCTACTGAGGGACTAATAAAGGTTCAATTATTATTATTATTATTATTATTATTATTATTATTATTATTATTATTATTATCCATCCATCCATATATTAATACTAATAATCCAATCCATTATTCTGTGTCACTATGCTGTGATCCTTCTGTGTTCCATTTTTCATTCATCCTTCCATCCATTTTCTGAACCACCTATTTTGTTATAACTTTTTAAAAAATGTATGTACAATAGAGAACATACAACATTGAGTCATGCCAAGATAAGATTAAATGATAACATTTCCAGGAAAACATATACTGTACATAAAACTATTTAAATAGGCTGATGGTATATATTTAAAATAAAACCCTATATCTATTTGATGGATAGACACATTGAAGTAGGAATATAAATTAAACGTCTCGAGTTAAAGAAAAAGTGGTTTCATGGTTTTAAAAACAGGTAATTCTAAGAATATGCGTTTAACTTTTAAAACACAAACACAAACACACACACACACACACACATTGTTTTATTTAGCTGATTGGAGGAAAAAATAAAACCAGATGGACCTGTGTGACTGGATTCTAAAAAATGCTGAATGAAAAATTAAACAAAAGTAATGAACTTTAAAAAAATACATGTGCTGTCTATCCCAAACTCTCTCTCTCTCTCTCTCTCTCTCTCTCTCTCTCTCTCTCTCTCTCGTTAACTGTTTTTATTGGAATTTTGGTGTTCTTTGAATTGTAAACATTTGTATTTGCATTTATTAAAGACATAATAATAATAATAATAATAATAATAATAATAATAATAATAATAAATACAGGAAAAGATGCAATAACAAATTGAAGGCTTTATAATATAAAAATTGAATTTAAATAGTATAATATGAATAGTGAATGTAATCGTTTAATTTCTATAATAATACAATCAATGTAATTATTTGTGAGTTTAACACATGTAACTCAGTATTGAAAAAAACACTTTGCATTTCCAAAGTTAGCCAACATAGCTTTGACAATCCCCATTCCAGAAAAACGAAACTGATAATTATTCTGAATATTAGGCTCTTTGGACATTTCAGCAGAAGTTATTTTACTTAAGCAGCTGTCTTATTATGGATATCGAAATAAAAAATCTTTTTACTTGCTGCGTATAAGAAGCTTCATGCAAAGTTTCCAGGAACCACGTGACTTCCAGTCCATTGCAGCAGAGTTTTTTCTGAGACCACATCACACGTCGCTAATTAGGCAGGCGAGAGAGAAAGTGAGAGAAAAACAGAGCAGAAGAGAGCGAGAGTGAAGCAGTCACCACTCATTC
>MU204302.1:306259-381296 GCA_017309775.1 Paedocypris sp. Pulau Singkep | reverse complement strand
AATATTTACTTTAAGACTGTTTCTAGAATCAAGTTTACACCTAACACAGGTAAGACATGTTTTTTTTTTCAATTGAAGTGCTGGTAGAGACCAAATGTTTTGAATTGTTTTAGCAATGTTCAAAGTTTTTTTTTTACTTTAATGAACAGTTCCATCGCTAAACAAGCGATTAATTCATAACTACTGTTTATAAACACACACACACACACACACACACACACACGCACGCACACACACACACACACATATATATAAAATGGAAAAACAGATGCTAAGCGCTTATTTTATTAGTTTATTTTCATAAAGGTCGTGTATTTATTCTGTCTGTCCGTTTCTTCGGTACTTTACAGCCTGCTCCTTCTTGAATGAACTTTACGGCTAAATCACAAACAAGTGCATATTTACAAGCGCATTACGTCGCTTGTTACCGTTTTGTTATGTTTTCAGAGTCAGCGCGAGATGCTTTTGCCATGGATACGGAGCTGGAGATCATTAAAAAACGACGTACCAAACATCCCCAGTGTGTCGCTACACGAGGCCCAGTGGAATAAACTCGGACAACCGTGACCGATCTCCGACAGATGACTGACATGTCGGTAAACGGCGGACCGGTGACCATCACGGAGGCGCACGCGCGCGAAATCCCGGCACGTGCAGCCGTCGGTGGCGTGTCACTCCCGGGCTTTTTGCGTCTCCGGTTCACGCCGGAATCTCTGGAGAAAGTTTATCGGAACTACTTTCTGCGCCAGCGCCAGGAGACGTTGCTCGTTCTGATAACATTCGCGGCCCTTTTCAACAGTTTTATCATCGTCATGTGCGCGGTGGTTTACACTCCGGACAAGCTGAGCACAGTCGTGGTGGCGGCCGGCGGACTGGCGTTCGACGCTCTGCTTTACGTCACGTCTCGGTTCCGTTTGTTGACCCGGTTCGTGTCCGTGAACATCGTGGCGTACCTGCTGTGGCTGCTCATCACTCTTCACGTGTTGTGCTACTTTGGCCTGAACTTCGCTGGAGCGTCTGGAGCCGGTGACACTGTTGGTTGGCAGACCTTCTTCACCTTCTCCCTCTTCCTCACGCTCCCGCTGCCGCTCGTGCACATCGCCGTCCTGAGCGCGCTCTCGTGCTGCGCGCACACGCTTCTGCTGGGCTTCACCGTAGCTCAGAGTCAGGCGGACACACTACAGACACCGCTGCTGGTCAGACAGGTGACTGGTGAAGTGAAATGATGATGCACACTTAATGCAGGGGTGGCCAACTAGTCAGAGCCCCTTTTATTCCAGTGCAAAGAGCCACATCATACCGCAAAAACACACAAAACATCATCCCATTGCTTTGTATGCACGCACGGACGCACACACAGACCTCTACTCTACAGATTTAATTAAAATAACCACACCAACATGATACTATTAGTTATTTTTCAACAGTTAACATCGTGTGCATATTTGACTCATGTCAAGTAAAAGCTCCTGAAGAGCCGCATGAAGCTCAAGAGCCACAGTTTGGTCACCCCTGACTTAATGCACGATGATATATGGCCTAAAGCATTTTCATGCCATGTTTTGGGAAGTAAAAATTATCAGGTATAGGTACTGGTAATTGCCAAATGAATTGGTGTTGAGATGTTCCTTTTTCAGTATAATGTATCTAGTTTTGTCAACTTTATTGATGTTAATAACTTGACAAGCATGCAGCCAGGGTTCGTCATTGAGAAATCTCCCTTTGAGATTGTGATGGCTTTGTGTTATCGGTTTGTTTTATCACTGTCCGGCTAAACTACCTACAAAGTAGCAAGTCCCAATTAGTTGACCATAAGATTCCCATCAGAACAGCTGGTCAAGTACATTAGATCTAACTCTGGTACATGACTGGAGGAATGTGTGGATAATTTCAACTTCAGATTCTCATCAGTCAAGTTTTTGTTAATATATTAGTGTGTGTGTGTGTGTGTGTGTGTGTGTGTGTGTGTGTGTGTGTGTATAAGATGACATAAATTAGTATAACCTAGTAGTTTAAAACAAAACTATGTACTTGAGTCACCACACTAAGAATTTGGTCTTTTAATTCTTTAGTGTTGTTCTCAAAATGGGCTAAATTACGGGCAGCTTTGCCTGTAAACACGCCACTGTCTTAATTCTTCAGTGAAATATCTAAGGGTCTGAAAATATTGGTTGTTCTTAAAGTGACAGTATATTCTTATTTAACTCCACACCTAAATGCACATCTAATATATTTCAAATCTAAATCCAAAATATATTACAATTCTGGAGATTCAACCACATTTTGAAACCATATTTTCACATTTAATTAACATTTTTGTACCTGATTTTTGACGAGATGCTGATGTTGTCCTAGCTTGTAGCAAACCTGATGCTGTATTTTGCCGCGATGCTGGTGGGTGTGGTGTCGTATTTCATGGCCGACCGAAAGTACCGCACAGCGTTTCTAGAGGCCAAGCAATCTCTGGAGGTCAGTCTTACACTGAAGGAGCAGAGTCAACAGCAGGTACTCGCATACACTTCTAATGGGTACATAGTTTTTATTTAATATGTAAATCTGTAGTATTATAAGTAGTACAAATATAAGCATCCTCAAGAACTTATATACAAGCCCCCATTTTTTTATATTTCAAGTCAGGAACAATCACGGAAACACGTCTTAATGCAGTGGTGCATGTGTGCGTCTATATAATGTTAAACACTGGTCCGTAGGCAGACGTGCTACAGTATACGCTTTTATTGGCTCAAAAACAGAAATAAAGAAACATTAGAAGACGCTCAGCAACACTTCACAGAGACAAACATAACATTGGAGTAAGTAAGACAAAACTAAATGCAGTACAATATTTTATATTACAACAAACAGAGACTACAAACCACGACCGCTTAGCTTTGCGCAACCGGCTACAAACGAGTCCAATGTGTCATTGCAGAAACACTCGAAATATGGACAAAAATACGGACAAGGAGTTAAAAAAATCCAATGAACAAACACAATAAAAACGCTTGGTCGCTGGACACGGCTTGAAACACCTGAGCTTGAAACTATTGCTCCGCGCATGTGCGGAGTCTGACCGCAGAGTAAAGAATCTTCGGGGATGAAGTCCTGGCCACAAGAATCAACTTTGTATTATCAAATATTCAAGTAAAAAGATCTAAAAATGATACGAGTCACAAGTTAAGTTTGATAAATAAAGAAAATCTCGTATTGTTAAGAGAATATTAACGTAATTGAACCAGAAACGTTAATAAAAAATGGTTTTTTTTTGTGCCTGAAAAATCAGTGGTGCTTATATTTGTGGGGTACTTATATTTGCATAAATACAGTAATCTGATTTTTGATATGGACTCGGTGGCGAAGCTTTGTTCCGAGAGCCTGATGCATTTCTGCTATTGTCACGTTTGAGTAGAACTATAAGCAAGGGTGTGTTGTCTTGCCACTCCACCAGTAATGAAGACATTCCCCAGGCTACTGTTATTGCAGTGGCACTAAAGACCCCAGGGTCCAGATTTGCCATGACACATTGTTTAATGTTGTTTGGAACCTAGTTTAATATTAACCCTGCGAAGGGAAACAACCTAATGGGAAACGATGCAATAATGCCACACAACCAGATCATCCAGATCAAATGTACATTTTGATAGCAAATATGCAATGGAAATAAAATGTACATTGTACATTGTAGTATAAACATACACAAAATGTAGCAGAATACACCATTTCAGCCCAACTTGCCGCAACTAAACATGAAAAATATAAATATATCTATATATATATATATATATATATAGCGTGTGTGTAAATATACACACACACACACACACACACACACACACACACATAAAATATACTTTGTCAGGCAGGTCATATTTATCACCGTCTGTACTGTGGTTATTTGTTTTTCATGCTTTTATTCCCGTCCTGCTTGTGTGGATATGTCAAATGATCTTTAGAGACACTCTAAATCCCAAAATGCTACTTTAGAGAGGATTTTGAGAGTTGAGTGTATCCAGCCAATCAGAGTAAAGCTACCTGGACCAGATCACCAAGGCAACTGTACCAAGAGACACATGTGCTATTAAACTCCCCAAATCCCACTATTCCTCTATTTGTGGAAGGGAGCATAAAACAATTAAAAGGTAAAACCTCAGTTAATGAAGCAATTGATATAATTACAACATTGTTTACTTTTCCCCGTGACCCAGAAACCGAGTAAGCAGTAGATAATGGATGAATGGATTTGTTTACTTTGATCTTACACATGCAACACCATGTGATGTTAATATGAACTTAACTATATATTAAATAACTTCTAAATCAAATGCTTAAACCCCATAAATGTTTTTCGTTATGTGTAGGAAGAATTGCTGTTGTCTATCCTGCCAAAGCACATAGCAGATGAGATGCTTCAGGGCATGAAGACGGGAGCCAATAAGAAATCAGATGCACAACAGTTTAACACCATGTACATGTACCGGCATGAAAACGTCAGGTAAATTAGGCATTTTTGGCGGTTTTTTGTCAGAGGTGTAAAGAGTACCTGAAAACAATACTTGAGTAAAAGTAAAAAAAAAAAAAGACTCTGTTACAGGTTACCATTTACCAATTCTAAGAAGACTTGAGTAAAAGTAAAGTATCCAATTTTAAAAAACCCAAGTATTTTACTAGTACTGAATTAACTGTGGAAATGTGGAAAAATAAGAAGCATTTATTTATGAGATTTAATTTCATAATATATAAATGAAATTCAACACCTCAGAGTTTCAATATGGCAGAGCAAAAAAGAACAAAAAGTCAAATGTCAAATGTGCAAAAAAGTGCAACCACTAATTTAAGTAAGATTTGCCATAAATGGCATCCAGTTCCTTTAGCACCCTGGAGATGGCGATATCACCTTATTCTCTAAAAAAACTAACCGTGGTAGAAAAAGATGAACCATGTAACGAGTAACAGTAAGTGTTTGTTTCAAGTTCAGTCGAGTAAAGAGTACACATGGTCATTCAAAAATGTAGTCAAGTAAAAGTAGCCAAATATATTTGAGCCCATTTGCTCAAATACTTTACACCACAGTTTTTTTCATATGCTGAATATTGCTGGTATATTTGTCTTTAACACATTGAGTATTGTTAAACTGGATGAAATAAAGAAATAAATCGTGCATCATCACATAACCCTATTCGATTTTTACAGCATCCTTTTTGCCGATATTGTGGGTTTCACTCAACTATCATCGGTAGTCACTCCAAAAGAACTGGTCAAGTTGCTCAATGAGCTCTTTGCTCGATTCGACAAACTGGCAGCAGTGAGTAAAATCTAAATGGCCTTTTTTAAGTCATTCTTTACCACTCTAAACTAACTCGGCATCTCAAAAGCAACACCACCAGCTGAGGATCAAGATTCTGGGAGACTGTTATTACTGTATCTGCGGTTTGCCTGAATACAGAGAAGATCATGCGGCCTGCTCCATCATGATGGGCCTGTCCATGGTTGAGGCTATTTCGTGAGTTCTCTGGAAAAAAAAAGTAAAGGTTGTTTTGGTTCACACTTAGTTGTTCTGTGTGTGTGTTCTCAGTTACGTGCGGGAAAAGACTCAGACAGGAGTGGACATGAGAGTCGGCGTCCACTCCGGCACCGTCCTTGGCGGCGTCTTGGGACAGAAGCGATGGCAGTTCGATGTGTGGTCCACTGATGTTACCGTGGCAAACAAGATGGAATCTGGTGGAATCCCTGGGTTAGATCAGAAGATTTCAACTTCTCAAACATTACCACAACATCAACTGCTTGAGTGTTCTGATTGGCTGAGCGTGTTGCGTGTGTGTTATCAGGCGTGTACACATCTCTCAAAGCACGAAAGACTGTCTGCACGGCGAGTTCGATCTGGAGGAAGGCAATGGCGGGGAACGCTGCGAGTATCTCCTGGAGAAAGGCATTGACACCTACCTGGTGCGAGTGACCAAGGAAACCGCTAAATCAAATGGACTGACCAACCATGTGGTGTGTTTTGTGATCTGTAGACCAAAACTCTGAATTCCTTGTTTCTTTTAACTCAATAAATGTGCTTTATAGTCAACATACCGTATTTTTTTAGGCAATCAACACCACAGAAAACAGTGGAAGCAGCGTGTTAAAAGAAGCACCAAATGAAGAAAGCACACAGGTGCCTTGCTGTCTCTGCCGGTTTGTCTCTCAGATCTCTATCTTTAACCCCATTATTTTGTCTTAAAGCAGCTGCAGTTGACGGCTATGAGAGGTGAAAGAATAGAAGACGATCAGCATCTCGAGCAGCTCCTGAATGAAGCTCTATTGGAGAGGGAGACGAAAGAGAAGTAAGAGTTTTCTTTGCAGTCATTTGGCAGAGGCTTTTCTGCAATTTTTTATCCGACTTGCAGATATATAAGCATTAGAAGCTATTTGTCATTAATGGAAAAGAAATGGGTGGGCCCTTTCTATGTGAAATTTGCATGGTCTCCCCGTGCTTGCGTGTTTGCAGAAGAGGTTTTATTCCTTGTTGTATAGGAAATATTAAGCTTTGTTCATTTTCTGAACGCAGATGACGACAAAGATGTGAGGGAGAATAAACCTTCAGTGAGTGAATGAGTTTTTAAGTATGTTAGGGAGTCAATGTAGGATGGTAGAGTGGCAGTAAGTCTTGAAGGTCAAAGTTAAACCTTTGTATTGATCTTAGGGGCAACTGGTAAACAGTGTAGTCTATTATAGTTTTTTTTTTTTATGATTGTAGATTATAATGGTAAACATTCCGTGGTGTAAAGTACTTGAAATTAAGCAATTAATCTTGTTATTTCTCTTACAAGAGTTGAATTAAGGGAAAAAGAAGAATAATTTGCTTGTTTCAAAAAAATAACTTCAGTCGTCTTACCAAGTACAATTTTCTCACCCCATTGATCTGAAGTAATCTGATCATTGGCAGATCATTTTACTTGATTTAAGTTTTTTTTTTTTTTTTACTCATTTTGTTTTTTATTTTGTTGTTTTTTTTCATGTGGATTTTTTTGCAGTGTTGCTTATTTAAGTTTGACTGAGACATTGAAACATTGTGTTGTTGCATTTTATTTCTATATCAGGACCTCATAAATAATAAAATGTTATAAATAATACAATAATACAAATAAATGATAAAAAAAAAAAGTGTTCTGTGAGCCTAAATTCAGTAACTGTAAAGTTTTATTGAATAGTTATTGGATACCTAAAATTGGATACTTTACGAATTTTACTTAAGTCTTCTTGGAATAGTGACTTGTAACTTGTAATGGAGTAATATTACTCCATTACAAGTTACAATACAGTAAGGCATCCATATGTCTCGTTCAGGTACTTTTCACACCTCATTACAATCATTGTTAATGATTGTCTTCTACTAATAATTACATTTTTTATTTTATTTTCAACTGACCTTCATTTTACTTATTTAGTTTGGAGGAGAGGAGGACTGCAGTTCTGTCACTGAGATTTTTGGACTCTGATCTGGAGTCTCAATACTCGGCAGAGAAGGAGAGAAGGACGGGTGTGGCCTTTAGTTGTTGCTGTGTGGTTTTAATCTTCACCTCAGCCATGGAAATTCTGATAGATCCTCAGTGAGTAAAGCTCATGACTAATATTGTTCACACTGAGGTGAGCTGGTTTGTGCAGTGTCCTCGTGTGACATCTGAATGATTTCTGGCAGATTGACTGTAAATTACGTTACTCTGGCAGTCGGGGAGCTGTTGTTGCTGATTCTGACCCTGTGTTCACTGGCTGCCGTCTTTCCTCGGGTAAGTCTGACGTCAAAATGTATATGTTAGTCGATTATTATGTTATTATTACATTAGTTACACTATTATTGAGTTAATGTCTTGTCTTCGCCATGTTTCCTTCCTTAGCTAGTCCAAACACTGCAAAAAAATAAATTCTGGACAAACTAAAAAATCTTGAAATTGGAGAATAAATCTTGTTATTTTTTCTTACACGATAAATTAACTATGTTAGGATTAAGAAATTTCCCTTTGTGGGATAAAGTCAGTCAGTCATTCATTAAGAGTGAGAAATTACTTTGCTTATTCAAGAAAATCTGACTTGAATTTTCTTGCTAATGCTAAGTTTAATAATATTTTACACTAAATTGAGACAGTTTTAGTGTAGTAGATAAAGTACATAAAGTAGACATTATGTTTTAACACGGAACATCCTGAGACAAGTGGAACTTTCTTATTTTAAGAACACAATGTTTCTCAATTTAAGAAACAAGGTACTTTGTTATATTAAAGCCAATAAGAACACAAACTGAAATGCAGAAACAAATCTACCATGTAACAAGATTTCATTTTTCATTTCATTTGTCATGTTTTAAGCCGTTTTTCCAAGTTAAATTTTCTCACCCCATTGGCAGATAATTTTACTTGATTTAATTTTTTTAAACACTTTTTGTTGTTTATTTTCTCATTTTTTCACGTGGATTTTTTGCAGTGCAAAGGTTTGTCATAGAATCCCATTTAACCTCATAAAACCTCGTAACATCTTCCGGATTATTCATTTTCATCCTCGACATGGCTACTTTTCTTCTATCTCAACATTTTTCTGTTTTTCCCCACTGACTTTTAATGCTAGTCATCTTTCAAGGGTCTTCATTTCCTCACCATTAATATATCATATATCATATAAATGTTGGTTAACTTCTTAAACCCGCATCCTTGATTTGACTTTTCAACTCTTACTTTCCTCATGTTTAACTTTTTGATCGCAGGTTTATTCCTATTGACTTTGAATAAGATTCATTGTTCATTTTGTTTTCAACGACTTCTTGTCTAATTCCAATTTTTATCCACGGAAATTAGCTTCTTCGTGTCTATTAGAGTTTTTGAATCATCACAGTTTCATTTTAGTCATCACATTGTTCATTAGTCTCACTCACCGAGCCATCACTCCATCAGATTTTGCCAACTTTTTGTTTTCTTGTTGTTAATTTTTCTCTTTCATGAACGTTGTATAGTTAATTTAGTAGGAAAAGTTGTTCTATTATAAAACATGCTTAATATTGTTACACTACATACCGTTTTAGACTAGCTTCACCAGCACCCCCATGTCATTTAGGCCACTTCAATAATTACATTTTTTTAGGGTTAAAGATTATTCACAGTTGTATAACATTATGATACGTGTCAGGTTTTCTCTAGGAGACTGGTGTCTTTTTCGCACTGGATTGATCGCACACGCTGGGCTCGTAACACGTGGGCTATGGCCGCCATATTTGTTTTGACCATGGCCGAAGTGGCTGATATGGTGAGAATGGAAGAATTATTCACTTGTAAATCACTGTGACTCTGTGGTTTGGTTATCAGAATCCGATGAGCGCACTGACCTGTCCTGCTGATTTTAGCTGAGCTGTGTTCCGCCTCCTCTGGTGCTTCTGAACTCCAGTTCGGTGGCGACTCCTGCATCTCTGGGTGATGGAGGATGTGCTGACAACCCCAAACACTACAGCTGCATTTCAGTTCTTTCACTGGTGGCAACAGTCATGCTTGTTCAGCTCAGCCACCTTGTCAAGCTAGGGCTTATGCTGCTGGTTACCATAGCAACCGGCGCTGTCAACATCCACAGCTGGATGTACCTGTACGACGTCTATGACTTCATCCATCACATTGGCTACAGGTGAAGTCAAGCCTGGCATCCCATGTTTATTCTAGATTTGAAGTTTACCTCAATGTCTTTTTGTTTTTTCACAGTTATTCAAAGGTTCACACCCGATATCAGATGACCGTTATGATTATAGTCATGATGATGAGCTTCTACTACTTTGCGTACCATGTATGATGGCGTTCTTTTTTTAAGCAAACGAGCATAATCATTATGGGCAGCAGTTCAGGCCTTTGCTTTTTTCAGGTGGAAAAACAGTCCAGAAAGCTGTTTCTGTGGAAGGTCGAAGTGCACAATCAGAAGGAGAAAGTGTATGAAATGAGAACATACAACGAGGCTTTGGTGACGAACATGCTTCCCGAACATGTGGCCAAGCACTTCCTGGGCTCCAAGAAACGTGATGAGGTAAAAATATATACAGTAAATACAGTGGTGGAAGGTACTTGAGTAAATGGACTGTTACATTGTTTACCGCAACTTGTTTTGGCTCCCTTGTACTTGTACTATGTATCAAAATTATAAGCAATTTTTACTCTACTTGACTACATTTCTGATTTGCGGTTACACTTTCTGGCATGTTGAGTTTAATTGAGGCAGACTTCTTCTTTTTTTTTTTATTCTTCTGCCATTTTGAAACATTGAAGTTACATTTCTATATTAGGAAATAAAACCTCATAAAGAGTTTCTTGTTGTTCACGTGTTGTTGTTTTTGAGCCTAAATTCAGTAAAAATTATTTTAAAATTTAATACATTATAGCTTTTACTCAAGCATTCTTAGAATTGGTAAGAAATTTTTACAATATGCTATCTGCACTTTTACACAAATATGGTTTTCAGGTACTCTTTACACCACTGAGTAAATATATTAGATATAGAATTATAATCAATAAAATATGAATAATGAATAATACATGTGTCTATATTTATATGTGCATACATAAATACACATACTTTACATACAATGCTTATATTTGTGTTTATTTCAGGAGCTCTACAGTCAGTCATATGACGAGATTGGTGTAATGTTTGCATCCATTCCAAACTTTTCCGACTTTTACACCGAGGAGAGTATAAATAACGGAGGAATAGAATGTCTTCGAATCCTTAATGAGATCATCTCTGACTTTGATACTGTGAGTCTAACATTTTTTGACGATACCTCAAACACAGATCCCTTTTTAATTAAATGCATTGTGTTTTGATGTTGACAGCTCCTGGATCGGACCGAGTTCCACTGCATCACAAAGATTAAAACCATCGGCAGCACGTACATGGCCGCGTCAGGCGTGACCCCGGAGAGCAACACAGGTAGATTCAAGCACAAGGTCAGTTACAACCAACGACAGTACATTTTTTGGCAATCAGAGTGATGAAGTGGATGATTTATGTGTGTGTGTGTGTGTGTGTGTGTGTGTGTGTGTGTGTGATACAGGCAGAGAACCGCTCCATCGCTGAACGCTGGCAACACTTTGCAGATCTGGCTGATTTTGCGTTGGCAATGAAAGTCACTCTGGGAAATCTTAACAAACAGTCATTCAATAACTTCATGCTGCGCATAGGTCAGAAAACGTCTTTTCCATCAACATTTTTTGTACATTTCGGTGTGCACACTTTTTTCACATGTCACAAATACTGTACTCTTTTTTTTTTTTTATGAAATGTTATAGTCCTAAATTTAATTTATTCTATTTTAATTATTTATTTATTTATGCATATGTTTTAGCTAAGTTGTTGTTGTTTTGTGTGCTTGATTTTGTCTCATCTTTACATTTTTATTTTGTATTTACATTGTTGTTTAGTTTACACTATGTACATTTCCACCTAAAACATTTAGCATTCTGTTTTGTATATATTTTTTTTCCAATTTTATTGCATACTTGTAGAAGAACAATTATGAATATTAACAAAATTAAGAATATTCTAGTTTATTGTATTATTTTATTGGAATTGTTCCTGATTTTCAGGCCTGAATAAAGGAGGTGTGTTAGCAGGAGTAATTGGTGCTCGGAAACCCCATTTTGATATTTGGGGAAACACGGTGAACGTGGCCAGTCGCATGGAGTCTACTGGGGTTATGGGTAATATACAGGTGACTTACGTAAAGATTATGTTATTATACAACAACCATTTTTCAATAATTTTAATTTAAAATTCACTTTTATCCAGAAATAAATATGTACCACTATTAGATGTTTCAAACTGGACCATAAATAATGGAAAAAGTGTTAAATAATATGTCTTTAGAGTAACAAAATTTCTGTCCTGTTAAGCTTCATGTCCTGTTATTTACCATAAAATGGTAAAATAAATTAAAACATTTCCTTATAACAATTTGTTTCTTGATTTAATACAGTATGATGATGAATTTCTTTGGGTACTGATTAAACAAATTCAAAATGTAGTCGTAGTTAATGGCTGTTTCAGAATTTGAATAATTGGCCATTATACACACAAAGCAAAACATTTAGAACTCAGCCTGAAATGTTAAAAATTAGACAATCAAGTAAAAACCAATAGCAATTATAACAATGTATGTTTTTTGTGCTTTTAGGTCGTAGAAGACGGCTACAACATTCTAAAAGAGTATGGTTTCCGCTTTGTCAGAAGAGGACCCATCTTTGTAAAGGGAAAAGGAGAACTTCTGACATTCTTCATGAAGGGCAAAGACAGTCTGGCTGCAAACACAACGGTCATTCTTCCACATCAAATCCTAGACAAATGTTGAGACGAATGTGACTTAAAGACTACACATTTGACCTCACCTTTTAGACAATATAAATTGCACTGATAATCTTGCACTGTTAAACTGCATCATTATTAGTTTCTGTACTGATAATAACTTAATTCTGATTCTAACAAACCACACTGGTAGTTGTACAATGAGTTGTCACAAACTCGCCGTTTTGTAAATGACTGTTTGAATTATTTATTTGATTGAAATCAGCTCATTAAAATATGGCGAATTCTGAGGAAAATATCGACTATAAAAATTGTAAATGATTGTAAAGATGTTTATAACAATTTATTTATATAATTTATTTATTTAATAACAATTGTTTTTCAAACAAACTTGGAAAAGTATCTCCGCGAAAATAAAATTTAATTCAACATTCCCTGTCAGTATAATGAGATATATTTTTCATTTTCCTTCCTCTTCTCTTTTTAATCGAACAAATGTACCACTGTGCTCACTTGCTCTTTTTTCTTGTCGCTGTGCTAGTTCAGCACGCGTTCAGTTATTTTTTTCTTAAGCAACTGATTTTATCGCATGTAAAGTTTTTCCATATAGAGCCAGGCATGTTATTTGTTATTAAAGTTGATTCATGCTGTCAATATGGGCACTAGGAACCCTATCAAAATTGTGCAGGGCATTTAACCCATTCACTGAAGTTACACACAGAAACCCGGAGCAGTGGGCCGCCGTGGTGTTGAGGGGCGTTTGGGGGTCACTATCTTGATCAAAGTAAAACCCACCGGACCGGGATTCGAACCTCCAGCGTGGACGGCAGCAGGTCATATTTCCAACCGCTGGGAGACAATCATACCATGACCCACAGGCTTGGTTTTTTTTACAGGTTATCACGAGTATTTTGTCACTGTGACGCGTTTTCCGTTATATGTCGAGGGTTCGTAAAGGAGTCAGCGTCACCATGAAGATGGACTGAGTGACATTACACAGCACCTGCCGGTCGTTTACTCCCGAGCTCATCGATCGAAGGCCGGACAAACATAGATCTACGCGGCCTCGGTTTGACCGTTTCATTAGTCAACTAAAACATTCCAAGTCAAGTATAATTCCACAGTGTATAATACTTTTATAACGGTAAATGCGGATAAATCAAGGCATACTGAAGAGGGTCTTCGACGCGTTATCACAAACTCCCACCGGAAGTGAGGCAGCTGGTGAATGCCCGGTGACGTCACGGCGCCTGTACGCCATTTGATCTGCAGTTTGCTGAGAAACAACAACAACTTGAACGACACTCGTAATAAAAGCGATCTGGATAGTGGGAGCCCGACGCCTCTTTCCCTCCCCCGGGCTTCACCGGCTTCTAACCACGGCCGCTCTCGGTGAGGAAACTCTGGCCTCCGCTTCCTCCTCCTCCGACTCGGACACCGGTGGAGCGTCGCCGCCCCCGCGGAAGAAGCACCGAGCCTCGGCGGCGGAGGGAGTAGGAGAGCCCGGGGCTTCAGCGGGCCTTCCGTCAACGACCCATCTCAGCCGATCCGGCACCAACATGCAGTCCAACGGGACCGGGCAGGAACAGAACCACTCCAGCAATTCGCAGAACGGAGACGCCAACGGCATCCAGAACAACGCCAGCGGGAGCTCGGCGGCCTCCGGGACAAGTTCTGGTTCTTTAAAGAAAAAGAAGCGACTGTCTCAAGCCGAAGAGGACGTGATTCGACTCATCGGACAGCATCTGCACGGATTGGGTCTGAAGTAAGTGTTTCACCGGGTCTATTCTGGACAAATCGAGCTGACAGGCAGCGCGCGACTTGACAAGAACGCCGCCGCCGCCGTCACGGTGTCCGAGAGGCTCGCGACGTCGATCGTGTCGTGCTCCGATAGCGCAACACGTCAAAAAATTACGGCGTTAAAACGAGCTTTTTGCTAGTTTAAAATCTGGCACTATCAGAAGGACGTGTTAGGATGACACTGCACACAAAGAGCCGTGTGCCTGCAGATGACAGCTGTCTCAGAAGCCTCGCGGGCCGAGAGCCAGGCTTTTGTTTCTAACATCATTTATCGAGCAAATGTGTTTGATCGTGTCGGTGTCATGTAGCAAACTCCTGCAGACGCGCGCATTGTCATGTCATTATGACATCCCCTGTTTGTGGTTTTAATGGCGGCTGTGGAATGTGTGGAGCAGCTGGTTTACATCAGAAAGAGGCTTGACTCTAATTTTAGGGAAGATCTGCTAAAGCCATCAGCGGCCATCCCGATTCAACCCACTGCTCGAGGTCCGAGCAGGCCAGCCTGTTCGGATCCAAGCGTTTCTAACGTGGAAGATCAGGAATAAAGCGTCATGAAGATTGAAAACATCCATCCCCTCCCCCCTCATAGGCTCCTTCTCTTTTGTAATCATAAGATGACGTCACTCTGCCCAGACCCTGCATTCAGAACCCTCTCGCACTGTTCTAGAAGCCTCCAACCTACACGAGCACCTGTGTCATTGTCAACCACCATTTAAATTAATACGTGTTTGTGTGTGTGTGTGTGTGTGTGTGTGTGTGTGTGTGTGTGTGTGTGTGTGTGGGTGTGTGTGTGTGTGTGTGTAGGTACATGCGTATGCACATGTAAATATGTGCAGTATTTGATTATAGTGAAATCGAGTAGAATTCTCCAATTGACTTGTTATTGCGCAAACACAATTAGTATGGTAAGGTAGGTTATACAGTACATTAAATAGTTAAGAATGGGTTTTAAAGTGCATCATCCGAACCTGACAAAGTCTGCACTTTTTTTGTGCCTTGTTTTGTTAAATGGTTAATTATGCACTTCAGTTATTGCTACTGATAAATCAGATCTAAACGTGTTAGTCACGGACACAATAGTACAATGGTATTCAATAGTACAACTATTCCAAGGTGTGTTAATAAGTTAGGTTACGAGAAACCGAAAAAGACAATGAAGAAAATATATCAATACAAAGATAAATGTAACAGGTGACTTGTAAAAATTACATTTCTTTTTTGGCACTATGTATAAACATATGTCTGATCGGAAAAAATGTAAACATCAGATCTCTTGGCCTGCTTTTGCAGACAGTCGTTCTGTCTATAGGCAAGATAGAAAATCCTGATCGCATTTGTTCTTTAAGAAACATCTAGAATCTGCTTGAAATGGAATTTGCTGCCATGTCATTGACAGTCTGGTTTGCTTCCTCAGTCAGACGGTGGACCTGTTAATGCAGGAGTCTGGCTGCAGGCTGGAGCATCCCTCAGCCACAAAGTTCCGCAACCACATCATGGAAGGAGAATGGGACAAGGTGAGCAGATGTTTCACCCAGCAGCTATGACATCACTGCCTTCCGAAGTCAGCATGATTTTATTATCAACTGGATTTCAGTGGCAAAAACACCATCTATTTACTACAGATGCCTTATGTTTTACTAGAAGCTCTTGCTGGCTTTAACCAAATTTTCACCGAAAATTTCTGTTCTCATCCTTCTGTAGTATATTTTGTCATCCGGCCATGCATTTGCATTGCAGTAGTCAAATGAGTTTCAAATTCTTACATGTTTTTATTGTCAGACGAGTGAATTATCTGGTTTCGATTTAATCCTCCATTTAAAACAACTCGTAAATAGTTTGAGAAGTTACAAGCTTTAACGAGCAACTTAGCATGAAATTAGAAAATTAGAAAAATCTAATTTTCAGTCTAATTTTCAGTCCAGTTGTTCTTTTTAAATGTTCTGTGTGGATTTGAAGCCTCAAAATATACAAAAACACCCCGAGATTGGCCACCGTAAATTTTCAGTGGTTCAGCACTGGCAAGTGTGACCAGAGTTCGGAGAAAGTCATTTTGGTTCCTGTATGTGTTGTACATGTAGAGGAACTGACATTAAAGTTGACTTTGACAAAGTCTGTAACATATAACATCATCTGTCAATCACAAGAGCAACGCTATGATGAAGCTAGTATAGAGTCTTAAAGCACGTTTTCCAACTCAAATGTTTTTTTTTTTATTTAATCGATCACAGGAGCAATTATTTTTTTTCAAAGATGAGAGGTCGACCTCAAACCCAATAAGAAATCAAGTTCTATTGCGTACTAACTTAATTAGAACTAACTTGGTTAAATTTTTTGTTTGCTGGTTAAATTGTGTGCTTGAAGCGATATTGATTATATTTTGGTGAATGTTAAGTTGTGTGTGCATGTTAAAGAACTAATACCGTTCTTTTTTTAAGTAAAACATTTATTTTTCTAATTTTAGAACTTAATTTTATTACTTTAAGTGTAAAGTAAAATGTGAAGTAAAGATGATTTAATAATCATCATTAGTAATAGTTTTTTTATTTGCTTGGAGTAATATGTTTAATTAAATGATATTTAAAGATGATATTAAATTAGCACGGGTAAGGTTTTCTCTTATTTTCTATTTCTTATAATTTTGTAGCAATTATTTGTCATTTTGTAGCAATTATTTGTCATGTTATAATTTTGTCATTGTTGACTTTTTATGTAGTTTGTTAGTGATTTTAAAAGATCTTGACTAAATGTATCTTTTGTCTCTGTGACCTGACAAGTGTCATTGTGGTTTATTTAGTACTTTACAAAAAAGTCTCTCCAAGTTTCTGGACATGAATGCTAAACTGACTCTATTGTTTTTTGTGAAACAGGCTGAAAATGACCTCAATGAGCTAAAAGCACTGATGCATTCACCCAACGCTATTGTGGTAAGAGCAGAACGTCTGATCGCTGCACTTTTAGATGCAAAGTTCCTGCAAATATATCTGCAACTAATGAGTTCCAAGTGGAACAAGATAATTCATGAATACTTCAAACAAACCTTTCAAAGCGTTGCCAAATACATAAAAGTCCATTAAGGTTTAATTCACCCAGTATAAATGTGTGGAGCCACATCAGTGCTTTCCATAAAACCATCGAAATTGCTGTTTGTGTAAGAAATCATATTTAATGAGCGTTTTTCTGAGAAAAAGTTTTCTTAGAAAAGTGCTTAGTGAATATTTTAGGTGTGAAATTATACTAGAAGTTTAGATTTGCTTTTGCAATTATAAGTTGATTTAATTTTATGGCTTAAGCAATCCAGAAAAATGATCCACAATTTTGCATATTGATACATGTATACTGGAATTGCACTGTATAATAGTTAATGGTGTATAAATACAAGTTATACAGTATATGAGAGATATGTTACTGAAGTATGAATGACACAAGAACTCGTCTTTTTTTTTTTTTAGCGGATGAAGTTTCTGTTGTTACAGCAGAAATATCTGGAGTATTTGGAGGATGGGAAAGTTCTAGAAGCTCTGCAGGTTTTAAGAGGAGAACTGACACCGCTCAGATACAACACTGATCGTATCCATGTGCTCAGCGGGTACAACAACAAGCATTTTGTTGCATTGTTTTTCTGAATTAGTTTCATTTGTGTGGCCTACATTCTATTTTCTTTTATATATATTTTTTATTTTATTTATCCAGTAGTACAAATGTTTAATTTCAGATGTAAAATTCCCACTAATTTACTTGCAGTTGCTAATCCACAAAAACCTGACCCTGTGTGAGTCGTTCTCACTTTAAATGGCCCGTTCTTATTGGTTGTTGCTTTTTTAAGGTATCTGATGTGCAGTCATGCCGAGGATCTGAAGGCCAAGGCTGAATGGGAGGGAAAGGGAGCTGGATCCCGGTGTAGATTACTGGATAAGCTCCAGAGTGAGTGTGCAAACACATGCTTGTATAGTGGTGTAATGTTGCCGGCACTTTCTACGCTGTGAGTTGCATGTACTTTTCATGTTAAATTGTTTTTTATTTGTAAAAAACTTTCTTTAAAACATTTAGATTCAATCTCCAATCATAATGCATGTTCTGTTAAGTGAATTTTTATTCAGGACTGACAAAAATGTTTGGGATTTCTCTTTAAAGTTCATTTTATGAAGCACTTATAAATTCTAATGTTTGCTTTTATATATACAATTTAATTTTTGAATTTTAATTGTTATTTAAGTGTCATTAAGTAGCCATCGGAAATAAATTAATATCCTTCATTTTGTAAGGTTTAAAACCTGTCAAAAAACAAGCAACCCACATTATTTAAAGAAATACATTTACTTTAATAAATACAAGACTAAAAACCTTTTCTTAGAGATAGAGAATGTAGTCGCACAAAATTAACCAATCTTACAATAATTTATGCATTTTATTTAAAAATCCAGTTTCTCCCGTTCTCCCATTGTTTCTTACTGTATGTTTTTGTTTGACAGCATATCTTCCTCCGTCGGTGATGTTGCCCCCGCGGCGGCTGCAGACGCTGCTACGTCAGGCTGTAGAGATTCAGAGAGATCGCTGTCTTTACCACAACACCAAAGTGGACTCCAGTCTGGACTCCGTGTCCTTGCTGCTGGACCACGTCTGCAGCAGGTGTGCCATGCTAACCCGTGCTGACCTGACCCAGTACCACTCGACCCTCACCAGACTCGGTGTGTGATGATCGTCTTTATTCAATTGTGTCCGCAGAAAGCAGTTCCCCTGCTACACACAGCAGATCCTCACAGAGCACTGCAACGAAGTTTGGTTCTGCAAGTTCTCCAATGATGGCACCAAACTCGCCACAGGGTCAAAAGACACCACCATGATTATCTGGCAAGTGGAGCCGGTGAGTGAGCGAGTCTGACAATCACACATTAAAAAAAAAAAAAAAAAGGTATTGTCTTGAATCTGAAATAAATTGGTCATTTGTCAGAATAAGAGAACAGAAGTATTAAATAATTACCGTATTTACACAAAAATAAGAACCCTTTATTTCCAAGTATTAAAGCACAAAAACTTGGGTACTTAAATATGCACGTAAAAAAAGTCTTTATATATCTGTGCGCTTCTGTGTTGGGTCCTTTTTTTTTTTTTTTTTTTTTTTTTTTTTTTTTTTTTTTTTTTAATCATTGTTCCGGAGGCAGACATTCATTTATGCTTTTATTGGCTGAGTAACAGAAATAAAGAAACATTAGCCACGATGCGGCACATAGCAGTGGCTAAGCTACGGTGAGAAAGAGTACCTCACATGCAACTGATTTAAAAAAAAAAAGATTTACCTCAATAACAGAAATAAAGCAACCTTGTCCACTCAGCTTATTCTATTTAGCAGTGTCTAAATAACACTGGAAGAAATGCAAATAAATTAAATTAAATAACATGGAGAACACTGTTCTCTGTCTGAATTTTGTCTGCTCAAGTGAAAACCGAGAATACGCCCATAAATGGACATAGCATGTGGAATCATAGCACCCACTACTGGAAATACTCTACTACTTTTTGAAATACTACTATACTTATTTATCTATCAAGTTAAAGAGTCACAAGTTTGATTTGTTAAAAGAAGTAACAGAAGTCTTGTTAAGAGAAGTATTTAGCCAGAATACTGTGTAGGTTTCTAGAACGTAGATTTTTTTTTTCTTTTTCTGTGCCTCAAGCTGTTAAGCGGTGTGTTCGCCAGACTATTTGCTGAGGGTGTGATCCTAAAGAAAAACATGATGCAGATTTCCAACCTTTGTTGGAAACCATATTAGTTTGTCTTGTTGTCACAATTCAATCTTGACCGAAACAATTTCTGAACAACAGCTGTAGGTGTAATTCTAATAACTAAAAAATGACTAAACACTACTTTATTACTCACTTTTTGACAACTAGGCTAGGCTCATTTTATTAATAACAATTTGTCTATCATTGTTCATACAATGTCAAGTTCTGCTTCCATATTATGAAAAGTAATTTTGGATGAGAGTGTCTGCCAAATGACTAAAAAGTAAAGTAAAGGTCATCACTGATCTAAAGACTAATCAATATATTTTTTTTGACTTTGGTTACTTAGGGCTCTCATCAGCTGAAGCTTCTGCGCACGCTGGAGGGACATGCGTACGGCGTTTCCTACCTGGCCTGGAGTCCTGATGATGTTTATCTGATTGCCTGCGGGCCGGATGACTGCTCCGAGCTCTGGTTATGGAATGTGCAGGTGAGCGTGGAAAACATTCCGGATCTTTTTCAAGCATGTGAAACAATCTTCATAAAAGTGTATTTTTAATGATGATTATAAGTTGTGTTGAACCTTCAGAATTTACACAAAATGTTGTGCTTGTGTAATGATCATGTCTGTTAGATGAACTATTGATAAAGATAAATGAAAAATATATATTCTTAAATATTATATTACTGAATTTATTTAGCACTCATTAGGGGTTTTTTTCCAACCCGTTTTTTTTTTTTTTTTCAATTTTAGCGGCTCAAAAACTTTGGGGATGTGTTTGTAATACACGATTTCAGATATGCATGTAAATATTATCGCCCGTTTTTACACATTTCAAGTCAGGAGCAATCACAAATAAAAGCAAATACTGATTATGCCTGTACCTTTTTATTAGCTCAATAACAGAAATTAAGTTTTGGCTGATTGCCAAATTGTCCATTGCTTCAAGACCGACGTGTCTGGGTTCGCTCCTTGTTAGCAGTGCGAGGGAGGATGGTTTAAGCCATGAAACACCCTGTGGAATGTGTCTAGATTGAAAAACTGGGGCCCTTAACCCCTAACATAAGACTTTCAAGTGTTTGTTATAGGGAAAGGTTGCATTTTATTGATACATGTTCAAGATTTTTGGATTTCTTGAAGTAGTTTTGTGCTCTAACATGGACACTTTTCCTCGTCTTGGTCCAGACAGGAGAGCTGAGAACAAAGATGAGTCAGTCTCACGAGGACAGTCTGACCAGTGTCGCCTGGAACCCTGACGGCAAGCGCTTTGTCACAGGAGGACAGCGAGGGCAGTTTTACCAGTGTGTAAGTCAAAAGTGCACAGGACAGTTCCTCCAGGATTTCGCGGGATTTTTTGGTGATTGTTGCGGCATAAAATGCCAAATGTTGCGGGATCTTTTTCAAAACGTTGCGGGAAAAGTTGTGATTTATTTTTTTTTTTTGACAGATTTCTCTCAACAGAATTGCATTACCGATTATGTTAAAAGTGTTCTTATGACAGGAATTCAAAGATTCTGGCAATATTAATTATATTTGCTCATCAGAATGAAGTGCATTTTTCTTTTTTTATTTCAGGTAAATGTTGCCTAGATATTTTTCTTGCAGCTGGTGAAATCCAGTAATGGCAGCTTGTTACATCAAAAATTATTTTACCTATCAGACACAAAGTAAACAGAACATCATTGGGGCTCTGCAATAAATCGCATGCGATTGTCATGCGTACAGTATATCATTAGAAAAGCTGGTGTTTTATCATTTTTTTGATACTTTTTTCTAACTCGTGCTTCCTAATTGTTTTCATTTTTCCTAACTCGTGCTTTGCGCATTAAGCAAATCACGTCATGTTCTGCCTTAGTGGTCCCGCCCATAAATATGTCCTAAATTGTTACAATAACTTTTAATAATTTTATTAACTTTATTCAGATACAGTATACATATTTGGTTAGAGTGTAATCGACATATCAAGGAAAAATGATCAATCAAATGATTTTGTGAAGCAATTTTAATCGGATGATCAAATGATGCAACATATATATCTGCACATAATTAGTTTAATGTGAAGTGTGTCATTACTACAGCCTTGAAATACGCTGCTCTAGCATTATATACGACATTGGATGGTAATGATTATGGCGATTATAATAGAGGCAGGTAAACCCCTTCGGGTGCGTGCGGTGAAACGAACCGAGGGTTTGAGAACATGGTGTGTTCACGCGCTGAACCGCTCCGAGAGAGTTTGAAAGAATTAAACAAGGCATGCTGTGGTGCTTAAATGTTGCATGCTGTGACGGACCAAACGGATTGGCTGAATTTGTGGTAAATTTGCGGTGATTAGATGAAATTGCGAGGCCGCAAAAAAAATCGTGGGAATTCGCTGAATTCGCGTGAATTGGTGAATTCGCCCGATCGCAGAATCCTGGAGGGACTGACATGACCTAGAGTGCTACATTAGCAGGAAAAACTCACAAAAAGGCTTTAGAGAGTACTTGTCAATTTTTCTTTTTGTTAAGAACTTCATCCGCTTCAGTAATTTTTTTTATGCAATAAAATGATTAAACAATATAAAAAAATATCAATATGAATGAAATCTCATTTCAAAATGTAAAAAAAGAAATATTTATAATAATAGTATATACAGTATAGCACAATAATATGAGTTTGAAAAGTTACTATAATGCAGATTCTGACCATAGTTTTCTACAAAAAACTAAGTACTCATTTACATGTCAAATTCTGTACGTCATAAATTGTTTTTAAAGTACATAATTTTACTGTAATATGATTTGACTTTGAACTTACGGATATTTACACCAAGTCAATAATTATACAGTATTTAGTGACATGTATGGGTTTACACGTACACACACATACACAGAAATAATTTACACACACATACATTTATGTAAATCAAGACAGACTTTTAGATTGACGTGTGGACTTTTACTTGGTGGAGAAAACGCTCCCAAATGTCAATACTGTAAAGTGAATTCAAACATTAAACATTCCTAAAATTCCCAGTTTGTCATGAGACAACGTATCTTTGGAGAGACAATGAAAGAAATACTTTTGTGTTTATCCTGCAAAGGTTTTAGTTTTTATTAAAGTACATGAATTAAGATGTTTAAATAACTATTTTATACATAGTACATTTTATTAAACTTGTTTTACCATGTCACAACTCGGCTAAGTTCTGTTCATTTCTAATTGTCATGAATCAGCCAATGAAGTTGAAATGGCAATAAACAAAATATTCAATCTAATCAGAATAAACCACACAACTGTAACACATGAACCTGGATCCAGTCCAAACTGTTCACCCTACTCAATACATTGATTTCTACAAATTGTATGGCCCATTTCAGCCCTCTGATCCGTCTTTTCTAACCATTGTTCTCATGTAGGATCTTGACGGAAACCTGTTGGAATCCTGGGAAGGCGTGCGTGTACAGTGCCTGTGGTGCATGTCCGACAGCAGGACTGTCCTTGCCTCCGATACACACCAGCGCATCCGGGGTTACAGCTTCGAGGATCTGACCGATCGAAACATGTGAGGACAAACCTGACAACTCAGCACTTCATTTAACGGCTTCATTTAATGTTCGACAATTTAAATAATGATTAATAATGGAACAAAAATATAAATTCTTTTGAAGACGCTACTAATTGCGTAATGGTTTTCAGTTGTTGTCATTATTGTGCCCTTAATAGACTAATAGTCTTAAGACTCATCTAAACGGTGCCTGACCTTTGACCTCTTCCTCTCTCACCTCTCTGCTTGTTCTCCAGAGTCCAGGAGGATCATCCTATAATGTCTTTCACTGTTTCTAAGAACGGACGATTAGCTTTGTTAAATGTAGCAACTCAGGTAAGTGTGTGTTTCACCACACTCGCACCAAAATCTTCAGTGATTTAACTTCTAAATCTGAACTAACTAAGATGGGGAAATAAATGCAAACAAGGCATTTGCGGGGGAAAAAAGTGTTTAAGACTGCGTTAACAACGACTTAAACCTTCTATTATATTTACCTTCAGTGTTTAATGTCGTGTAAAGGAGACGAGAAATTTACATTAATGCAGCAAATTTTTTTTGATGAATAAGAGAAATTCTGAATTCATCCATTAATAGTGATAATTGAATATTGAAATTGTATGAATAGATATAGATTAATAATTTATTAGATGTAATATTGATACAAAAATACATATAATACCTGATTGTTTTGTTAATTTAAGACCAGATACTTAAAATAGCATGCGTGTTTCAGGGTGTTCATCTCTGGGACCTGCAAGACCGCGTGTTAGTCAGGAAGTATCAGGGTGTAACGCAGGGCTTCTACACCATTCACTCCTGCTTCGGTGGACACAATGAGGATTTCATCGCCAGCGGTAGTGAAGGTATCAGAGACTTTGCTTTTCTTGGCCCAATAATATAAATCTCACGTTATTATTTCCGTATCTAAATTCTTTCTCTTATCTCAGATCACAAAGTTTATATATGGCACAAGCGAGGTGAACTGCCTATCGTGGAGCTGACGGGACACACGCGCACGGTGAACTGTGTCAGCTGGAACCCCTGTATTCCTAGTCTTATGGCCAGCGCTTCTGACGACGGCACAGTCCGCATTTGGGGTCCGGCCCCATTCCTGGATGCACAAGAGTTGGATGGGCATAATGGTACATGCTTAAATATGTAACATTAAAAAGTGTATAATACATCATTTATAGATATATGGTACTATAAAACAAGTGAAGTTATACACACACACACACACACACAGTCACACCCGGAGCAGTGGACAGCCTAAGCTCTGGCGATAGGAGATCAAGTTTTAAAACAAAATTTTTACTGTTGTAATACTGAAAAACGGAAAACAATAAGTTAATGCTATAAGTCAGTTTTAATTATGTAGTTTATTATTATTAGTTTTACCATTTTTATTTTTTTTGTTTTGAAATAAAAGTTTTACCAATAAAAATATTGTTATTACATATAATATGGTGTTATATGTTTTTCTAACATACAAAATGTCATGTTGTTTTACAATATTATATTTTTGGAATTTTTATTTAAATTATTTTACATTAAAAAATGTTTTAAACATTTTTATTATATATTGTATTATGTTATAATATTATATAAATATGATATTTCTTATGTTCGTGATAAAAACAGAACATTGATTTAATTTTATAATATGTTAAAATATGATACAAGTATAAAACGGACATTTTCTGACACTGTTATAGATTATAGATAATTCATTATAATTGTACGTTATAATTTTATATAAATATTTATTATATGTACTCATTAAAACAACAAATATGTATTTATAGTCCTATGCTTTAGTACATTTCTGCCATTCAGAGCTGTTTTCTTATTTCAGTTACATTCAGCTACATATTCTTTGGAAATGGTTCATTTTCCATTGTGTAATTGTTCTTCTCATTCGCGTGATCTTTCCTGGTTCTTCAGAGAGCTGCAGCAGCATGGACAGTTGATGGCAGCCCCGGATCAGACAACTGGTTTTTAAGAGGAATATGTGACATCCAACAGAGAAAAACACAAGTACAGCATCGTCCTCCTCCATGTTGACACCAGTGCAAGAGATTCAGGAGTTTGGTTGCTGCTCTATCTCCATTGTGATCTCGTCCAGAGTGATGGATGAGGTCTCTTTTCCCAAACCACCTTCCTTTTGGCCTGAAGACAGCGCCTATAGCAATCTATCGTCTCGCGGGGCAACAGCGGCCCATCAGCACTGTCAGGCTTATGCACCTAAAGTGTCTAAAGTTTAAAAAAGAACGAAAGAAATACGGGGTGAGACTAGGCTTCAGCTCTGTGTATAAACGTACACTTAGTGTTTCTCTCAATCCTTCGGCGACAGAGGACAATTTTTTTTTTTTTAAGAAAAAAAAAAAAGAATGACTAGTCCTAGCAATTCTCTTTTGTTTCTTTATCAGTTCATCCGCTTGGGCTTTAGTGATGGAGTGGTGTAGTTTTTATATTCTCTTAAAAAACAAAATGCGTTTATTTCAGCTCTCTGTGTTTTCCTGTTTGTTTCCAAGGTCTTTTTCAACATTTTTCACATCAGCAGGGGTCTGTATGTTTACCCCAAATGTTCTGCTTTAGCCTCTCTCCTTTAGCACAGGTGTGTATGAGTGTGTGTGTGTGTGTCTGTGTGTGTGTGTGTGGGTGCGCGCATGCTGGACGTTTGAGTGTGTTTCACGTGTAGCTGAGTAATTTTAACTGAATCTGATTGAAGCCCCTGAGACCTGCATCTGTGGAAAGAACTTGAGAACCATTTTGTATTTTTTTTTTTTTAAATGAACATTAAGCAAAAATCTTTTTTTTCTCACCACTTACCTTAGAGGTGTTCAGGAGAGAGACTAAACGAAAGCAAAGTTCACTGAAATAGGATTAAGAGCGAAAAGAGCGTTCTGAGCATCAGTAGAACACGTAATACTGCAACAGCTTTACAAAGAAAGATACTGTGACACTCAAACTGTCAATCAGAGATTCGCCTTCTGATGAGGAGTTTGTGGCGTATTATTGACCTATGCAGCAACGTTTGCGCTGAGATTCCCGTTGCCGTTTCTCACCACAGCCATACCAGCATAAAAAAAAAACGTTCGGAACTGCACTACATATTCACAAAGTTCTGCCTGTATGTTAGTTCCGTTATATCATCTGATGATAAATTCACACGGTCAAGCGTCCTGATCTGAGCTTTTACACCAAATATTCATTGTTGGGTTCCCCTTTTTGGAGAGAAATACTTGCTATAGACTTGATATTAAGTGTTTGAAAAGAATGCTTTTCTGCCTGATTTTACGAAATATTTTATTTTCTTTTAATTTTATTATTTTTTTGTTTACATTTTTTTTTTTGGTTGGCCATTATCTTTGTATCGTTATATTAAACTATAATCAGACAAAATGTCTCCTTTTTGTTTTTGTTTTAGATGACATTCTTGTTTTTTTTTTTTAGCAGTGTTTTATTAATGATTTTAACATAAAGATAATAGTTTCTGTATATGTTCACCATGCCCTGATAAGAAATTCAATTTTTTCTAAACAATTTAAAACGCATTTTACACTTTTCCTGAGGTACTGTACGTTTCATAACATACATTTCTACAAAAGCAGCCACTAGGAGTTAACCTACACATTCTTTTTTTATTATCATAGTTTTAGATTTTGGCTTAAGACAATTAAGATGAATGATATAACTAAATCCTGTTAAGATGTATATTTGTTTAATAGTATTTTCCTTTTTTTTTTCTTACTTTAGTTATTAAGTCCCAGAGAAATAATACATGTTCAAATACATACTCGGTGGCTGCTCAAACCTCGCTGATGCTTGCACTGTGAAGTTTGGGGAGAAGTTTCATTTGCCTATTCATATTATCTTTGCTTTCATTTTTTTTTTTTTAAAGAAAATGTTCGCTATGGCAGTAAATGGAGACGGAGTAGTGTCCTTGAGCTTGCGGGAACTCTCTTTTTTCCAGCTAGCTGCAGGTGTCTGATGTATGATTCTTAAGATCACCGTGTGTGGAATGCATTCACATGCATTTGTGACATTAAAAACAAGTAACTGTATTGTTTTGTAATCTTGTGTATGCGTGATGTGTATATATTTTCAATAAATCATGCAGGGTTTCCAGATTTCACATGTCTTGAATTCAAATGGCAAAAGAATGTTTACCTTTTTAAAAATAATATCATATTAGACTATAAGTAGTACTTAACGTCATACAAAACCTTCTGCGTCTTTGCTAAAAATGTCTAACTGAATTTTTCAAATTGATAAAATTGATACATTTTATAATCTGCTAGTTATAAATTATAAAGTTACATTTTATTGTATGTGTGTTGACAGATATAAATGGGAAACATTACATTTCACACTCAGTTTTAGCGTCAGCGTGAATATGTTGTGGACCGGTTAGTATGCAAACGATTAGAATTACATTTTGGATGACGTAGGTGGGTATAGAACAGCTCCGCCCTCTCTTTTACTGAGCATGCGCAGAACTGTTTCGTCGTCCGCCACGGTCATGGCGTCTTCGGTCGCTCCTCCCGATGAAGACTGGGAGGATTTTAACGAATTCGAAGCTGCCGACTTGTCGCCGAACTGGAACGCGGCACCGGACACTGTACAGGACGCCACATGCGTTCCATCTTTCGACGAGACGCTTCACGCAAGCTTTCCGAACTCCTGCAGTGAGTGCACGAGCGTCTGTGTGCGCGCCGTGAGCGAGAACGAGCTTTTGCGTGACGATGAGTGAGTGATAAAATTAAACCTATTATTTATTTATTTTTTTTTTTTTACATATGTCAATACATTTCATTTTTAGCAGTTATTTCCTATGTAAAGAAAAAAGTGATTGTACGAAGAAATAAAATACCATTTTAACTGAAAATACCTGCAAGTATTTGTGATGCTCTGTAGAACTTTTTGTTTTTCTTAACATCTTGCTGAAAGATGTTTTAAACTTAGCTTGGCACACTTCCTTTAAACTGTTGTAAATTGTTTAATGTGCTGTCATTGACTTCATATTAATCTTAATTGGAAATTTGGCACAAAGTGTATGTCACTGCATTATTGTGAAAGGTGCATTTTGCAAGAGGACGTGTTGATAAGTCACTGTAAAAAAGACACAGAAGGCTTGAATCTTCTAAGCATCATCTCCTAATACTCTTTCAGAATATGGAACTCTTTGACCGAGAACTATGGAAACGTGATGCCAGTGGACTGGAAAACATCTCACACTCGTTCCCTGCATCTGCCCACACTAAACCTCCGACCTCAAGAGGTGAAATACATTCTTTTCATTCACCTTCTTAACACTTGTTGGGTTTTCAGGAGATTCAATTTTGTCTGTTTCAGGCAGCGGAGGTCAGAAATCTTGACTTGTCTGATGATGAGGAAGTCCGAGATCAGATGGACATGCACTCAATCATCATTTCCTGTGTGAACGACGAGCCACTGTTCACAGCAGAACAGGTACGGTTAAACGAACAGTAAAGAAACGTTCAAACTTCAGTTTTTCTGCTTGTGACCTTTCTGATGCCTTCTCACATGCTTTAATTTTTGGTGTGTTAGGTCATAGAGGAGATCGAAGAGATAATGCAGCAAAATCCCGATGATGAGGAGCAGGACAGTCCCTTGCAGTTTGACCTCTCCAGGATGTCACACGAACTGAACACTCTCACACACTCCACGTCCTCCAGCAGCTATGAAGAGCGTAAGCACAATACTACATGATAAACAAGGGCCTGAGGAAGAAATGGTTGATTAGAGTGAGATCCAGAAATGCACGACAGACAATCTCAAGTTATTAACAGAGGTCAACGTGTTAACAGTGGTTAGAGAGGTTGCTGGTGATGCTGGTTTCTTTAGATTTGTCACCACGGTCAAGGCGCATGAGAGACATTGGAGCTGTGAACATACTTACTCTAGACTTTTTAGTAATGCTAAACACTTGACGGTGTGAGAAGACAAATGGGTTTTGAAACGAGAAGTTGGAGATGCATTTAGCAGATACGTTCGGATCAGAGAAAAACCTTACATCACAACTGTTTTACCAGTGGTTCCGAAATAGATGGACGGATGGTTTTTTTTGCAAAGAATTTTATTTATTCATATGAATGAGTGTGGTGAGACAGATTTAGGCCTTGACAGAGTGGAAGCAAGCACTTAAAGGTTTAAAATGCAGAATAGCATAAATAAAACCAGCACTAACGCTGCTTTCAGACTCGTTTGTGAGTGTATGGTAGAGACTGACGACATTGATTATGGGTTTTGGAGTCATATCTCAGCAATGTTGTTTTTTCCACACAAAATGAAGTTCAGCACAAATGAATTAGACTATTTTGGGGTGAATCAGTTTAAAGGGCTTTACGTACATTCAAGAAAACATGAATGCGGAATTTCAACAACTCAGAAGAAGCAAGAAAGAATGATCTCAGATGCACTAACGCTGCATAAAAGCAGTATAATTTGGAGATTATTGTCGTGGACAATAACATCATACTGGATAAATAATAGAAATGCTTATATAAAAAAACAAAATCAGCACAAACTAAGGTCTTAGCGGCATATATGAACAGTTTGTGTTTTGTTTAGAAGTATAAGTTGGCATTTTGCTCATTATGTGCATCATTTTTATGTTTAATTTTGTATGTGTACACACTTCTATTCTATTTATTATCTAGCATATGAAAACATAAATAACAATTGGCGCTGGTGTCTTCTCCCTGTTTCAGGGTTACGTGGTCTGTGTGTGTCTGAGCTGCTGGAACGTCTGGAAGGAGTGGAAAGGCAGATCCGAAGCTTCTCGGAAGAGTTGATTGAACAGTTGGCATTGAGAGAAGAGCTGGACTTTGAGAAAGAGGTGAAGAACACCTTCATCTCGGCGCTGATCAACGTGCAGAACCGTCAGAAAGAACACAGAGAGCTACTCAAGAAAAAGAAGAAGATAAGGGCGGCTGTGGGCTCCAATCAATCCAATCGATCATACGTCCCTGGAACTGTAAGGACAGTTATTACTGCATAAATCATTGCTCGCTCCATTATTAATGTCTCTCTTTTTTTCCCCTCAGTATTTGACCACAGTGATCCCTTATGACAGAAGTAATGGCGTTCCCTCGGTGGACGAGCTTCAGATTTTAACCAAGAGTGAGTCGATATGAGTCTCATATACCTTCCACAGGAATGTATTTTCACATAAGTTTAAAAAATGAAAAAATTGTTTGCTCACTTATTCAAAATATAGCGTGATGTTGGTCCCAGAGTTACATGTACATTTGATGTTTTTGGCACAAGCACTTTGAGTGACTAGTTTAGTTTAAACGAATCATTAAAATAACTCCAGAATAACAAATCCTTTCATAACCAAACTTTCATAATAATTTTCTAATGTATTCAAAGTTAGTTTTTTACAACTCATAAGCCTGTGTGTGTGTGTGTGTGTGTGTGTGTGTGTGTGTGTGTGTGTGTGTGTGTGTGTGTGTGTGTCTGTGTGTGTCAGATAGTCCTTCCACAAATACAGTGGGGTGCGGAAGTTTAGGCAACGTTGTACATTTTAATTATTTTATTTTTTATAAATAGTTCGTTGTTATTAGAGCTGCCCAATTCTGGATAAAAGGAGAATCACATTTTTTTTTTAATTCTTCAATATTTGACCCTTAAAATCACGTCAAACAACAATATAATAACATGTATTACCCTTTGCTTTAAATTTAAATAAATGTAATTAAAAATAATGTAATGTAATGTAAAAGTTTTGTATTACATTACATTATTTTTACATTACATAACAAAGTAAAGAAATAAAATCACTTTATTAAAAGTATTGAAAGTAAACACAAAGGTACATTATTATTTACACTTGAGGACACAATTATTATCTCTGTTTAAAAGCACTTTAAACAGGGATATTAATTTTGTCCTCAACTGTATATGTTTGCTGTATATGGTTTGCAAAATTTTAACACTTCCCTTGTGAAAAGTAAGTAGCACAATTTCTGTACGGGTGAAGTTTATCTCTCCTAACTGTTAGCCTTTTGATTTTTTTTTTTCACACACACATTCACACACTTAAACATACAGTACACAAAAAAACCCACAGTGCCACAGATCCGTGACACACATACATGCCCGTGGTCTTCCCTTTCAGACAGACAGCTGAAATCTCGGAGACAGTTTTCTTCATTCTTCCCCTAAACCATGACGGTGAACAATATTTGTTTTCAGGTCACTTGAGAGTTATTTTAAGACGCCCATGTTGATGCTCTTCAGAGAATTTTCAAAGACTCACAATTTCGAACCCTTAAATACTATATCATGATAATTTTTACCTATGTAAAGGTCAGGGTTCACTGAGCTTACCAAGCCAACGTGAGTGACAATAATTTGTTGTAACGGTTTTGGAATCAATAAAAAAAATGACAATGGTGCCCAAATGTATGCACCTGCCTCATTTTGTTTGAATAATTATTGCACACTTTCTGTAATACTATAACCTTTGTTTCACTTCTCAAATATCACTGTGTGTCTGCTTTAACTGCAGTATTTTATTTTAACAACTGACAATTTATACAGAAAAAGCATGAACATTTACAACGTTTTTAAAAAATGTATATCTTTTGCACCGCATTATATATTGATTACTATGTCAACATCAATGTGAACATCTCCCTCTGTACAGTTCTTCATGCCATGCGCGAGGACAGTGACACCGTTCCTGCTCTTCTGACCGACTACATTCTTAAAGGTATCTGAGGTTTTCAAAAGTGGTTTATTGTCTGACGCTTAAGGTTGTGTGTCTCATGATGACGTTTGGTCTTGTTGCTCATGCTGCTTTTGACTTCTAGCACTGGTGTGAGATGGCAGGAGACAGGTTTGTGGCCTCTGAACAATGACACATTCATATAGGCCGTTTCATTATCAGCATTTTTTTCATGTAGATAAGTTATACATCCAAATTAAACATAAAGCCCATTATGTTTCTCAGATTCATACATGTTCTAGAGGTGATTTGCCCCCAACGAGGCATTTAAACTACATTTCCCAGTTTCGTGTTGTGCGTGTTGTCTGTTTTTCCAGTGAAAATATGTGTGAGTTAAGTGTTTTGGTGGAACTTTTAATTTTTTTATTTTTTTTAACTCAATGATCCGACTATTTTTGTTTTTGTCGTTTTCTTTCAGTTCTGTGTCCCACGTAAACTTCAGTAGCGACGGCGGATCCGGGAAAAACCTTCACCAGCAGCTCTCGAGATTATGTTCTCACCAAATGATGCACAAACATCTCCGCCAGTTTCCGTCTTAATCCGAATGTATGCTTTGTGTTGCGTAGAGCAGATCTGAGTGCAGTATTTTAATACTAAAGCAATTTATTAATAGCAATAAAAACGTTCTAGCTTAACTCTAGGTCAGTTTGGGTTTCTCTGTGACTGTTTTAACGCCAGCATGTCTTCACAGAGGTCCTGCTGGTCCAGTGGAGTCGATGAGGTTTTTGTACTACAGAATGTCACAGATGATCCATTGCCTTAAGATGTTGAAGCTGTTTGTCATGTTTGGGAGGTCACTGCATGCACTTTCTACTCACGGAAAAGGGAACGGTTGGCAGCGCTCTCACGAAACACACAGCGAAACGCCGCTCTCGTGTTTAGCAACGGTTGAAATAGCAATGTACTGCAGGGTACTAGTGTAACCAGAGATTATATATTTATACAAGCAATAACTCAATGCTGCCTTTGGAAGTGCATGAGATTTTTGTACAACAAATCGTTTTTAATGCATTAATGGTCATTTTGAATGAGGTTTTTAAAAGAATATGCTGGATTAAACAGGGCCGTTCTCAAATAAAGGCATATGTTCTGTTTAGCCTGGTGTGCTTTCAACACTGTGTGTGTGTGTGTGTGTGTGTGTGTGTGTGTGTGTGTACTTGTGTTTTTATACACAATGTCTTCATAATTTTTTTAATTTATTATAAAAGCTTCATCCTCTTATAGACTTATATATGTTGTCATCACCTCAAACTACACAATTGTTTTTAAAGAAATCGTAAATTTTCCAATGCTAGGTGAATATGTCTTAACTTAAAACCAACATAATTATAATATAAATATTTCTAATACAATTCATGTTTGATTGTATAATGAAATCTACATGTCAAAACATCCCTGGTATCATAAAAACAACTTTTCCAAAACATTCTACTTATTATGACTTGACTTCTTGGACGCCTGGAGAGGAGGCTGGTGTGGAGGTCATAGGTTTGTGTCCGTGAACATGGTGTGTTCTTTCCTCACTGTACTGAAGCCTTTGATTGTGTCCACAAACTCTTCATCCTCAAACTAACACAGAAAAATTATAAAAAAAGAAATGAAGCCAGAATCTATATATAATAATTAAGTGTAAATGTAACAAGTGTAAGGTTAATCTACTTGGTCCATTTTACTATTACTTTTTTAAAGCGTCAAATGCTTATTTCTTCAACAGAGAAACATCAAGCTCCTACCAAACCGCTGTCGAGGCGTCTGAAATGAGGCTCCCACGTGTCCTGGTCCTTCTTGTCCATCACCTGACTGATGCTGCGCTGCAGAGGATTCTGGGGGAACGTTCCAGAGACCGTCACTACGCTCGTCTCACGCTCGCCGTTGCTCTCCTTCTCTAGCACTTTACTCTCAATCACCTCCTGGAACGGCCAAGTAATGGACAGCAGTTAACGTTCTTCAGTGGAGAAGACGGACATACATGGATAGAAGGTGAGTGGATATAGAGATGAGCAGATAGATGGACAGAAAGATGCAGACAGATGTGTAGTGCACCTCCATGTGAAGCGTGAAGGCCTTGAGGGTGACACTGTTTGGAGAGCCCACAGTCGCAGGAACGGTGTCAAACTGTCGTGAAACAACACACGTGGCTTTTTAAACCCTAGTGTGTGGTTCTTCACACTTGATTCTATCCGTCTAACCAGGTAGGAGTTGCTGGGTGGGCTGCGGCGCTGCAGGGGCAGAGGGGCGATGGGTGAACGTTCTCGGGCAAACGGAGGTTTGGTCAGAGCCTTTTGTAACGTCACAGCCAGAATGACGGCCATCAGCAGCAGCCCGATCCCAGCCATCAGCACGATGAACCACAGCTCACGGTAGAATGGCGAGCCCCCCGTACCGGACCCTACACCCAGCCGACCCCCGGCCGGAGTGGCCACGCCAAGACCTGAGGTCACACAGTGAAAATAACAGCGCTTCAGTGGTAAAACAGTCACTATCTAATCATCTATCTATCTATTTATCTATCTATCTATCTATCTATCTATCCATCCATCCATCCATTCATCTATCTGTCCGTCTGTATATCAATCTTTCTCTCTGTCTCTATTACAGAAAGGCAATAAGGTAAGAATATCTTATCTCATTACCTTTCTGTCTCTTTATCAGTATCTATCTCTGTCTGTCTGTCTCGCTAGTCTGCCTGAATTGAACTTATATAGTAAATACTGTATAGTGTAAAAATAGTTAACAATAGTTGCGTTGCTCTGCATATAACTTGGTTAATAGGGATATAAATATTTTTGTCATTTTTATGGGCATGCGCTACATTCCAGTGTTCAAAATAGTAGCAGTCCAGTGTGACGGACCAAAATAATCCAATGTTTATTGCTACAAGGCAAGTAAGTGTCTGGTTGGTTCAGTAGAATCCCAGAAAACAAACAGCAATTAATGATTCGCCGCTTTTAACATCCTATTATTCCACTCCATGATTATTTAATAACATCACTTTACTTTAAGGTCATATGCAACATTTCACAATTGACTTTTCTTGATTTGGTTACAGAAACGGCATAGTTGATATCACACATGGTCTGGACTGGATTAAAGTGGTTGGTTTAGGTCACCCCATGACATTTAGTTGTTGGTTTGTCGTTTATTTGTGTTTTTGGGGTCATTGTCTTGTCGAAACAGCAATTCCAAGGTCACGACCTCTTCGGCACAGGGCAACATGACCTCAGTGACAGTAAATTGACATGGTATTCCCTGGTAAGTCCCCTGTATGAGGTTAGTTTGAACACACACACACACACACACACACATGCGGGCGCACACACACACACACACACACACACACACACACACACACACACACATATATATATATCAATCATAAATATTTTACATTTTAATTTAATAAAACATACGTAGTATGATGTGCAGTAAAATACCTTTTCTCCAAACTCTATATTTAGGAATATTAATATTTTTTAATCCAAATATAAGAAAGGAAAAATGCAGAACTTAAAATATAGGCTCAATAGAAAGCAAATAGTAGGATCAATAGACTACAAAGAGAAGGGCAAAAGTAATATTAAAAATAAATACTATATACGTATACGTACAAGTTGAAAAATTATATACACTACAGTATATACTATGTGCAAATAATGAATAGAAGAATAAGTATGCTGTATAAATGTGTGTGAATATATTGTATGCATATGCATGTATACTGTGCTATTTATAGTAAAGATAATGATGGAATTATAATTAAATATTTGAGTAATTTGAGGCAGTGTACTGTAATCTAGTACTCTGTTCTGATCACGGTCTGAATCTTCTCTAATTTCACTCAAGATCTGCTGTGTAACAGCACATTCTCTGCAGAAACAGATTCTCCACTTTAACCTCGCCAGGCCCAAATAAACCCTCAAAAACATAATCGACACAGACTCTGGAGACGAAGCTACGAAAGAAACACTGACCCAAAGAGCCAAAGAATACTTTTACTCACCGGTGTCTGTGTCCGTGGTTTTTTCTTTATAGGGGGTCCAGGAACCCCAAAAGTGACTCTGACATGGGACCTTCAAAATAGCATTATACGTCAACAAAGAGGACGGATGCAGTTTAAAGCAGCAGTTCTTTTTTGAAACTACCTATTTTAATGTAGTTTGCCCCATCAGTGTGAGTGGAAAGAGCGGTGTGCATGTGGTAAGGTGTCTCTGCAGCTGTAATTGTACTCCAGCGCACTATGGTAACAGGAGGTGAGAGGGAGATCAGTTACCACAGAAAGGCCAGGTCATTATGAAATGTCCACAGACTCCTGTACTTGATCAAACAGTTTCCAAACACATTATTCAAAATATAGACAAAACTGAAGTTTGAAACGGTAAAAGTTTGAATAATTCACTTACTGAAAGACCTTAGAAGATTATGTAGACCAAAATACTGTGATGATGCCAAACCAGAAGAAACTGTCTTATAGGTGTAAGTATGAAATGACCGCTAGGGGTCAGTGCAGACCAAATACTGTACAGTGTTTTAACGTTTGCTCTGCGATTGAGATTTTAGAATATTCCATGATTTTCATAATGTATAAGACAGTCAGTGAAAGGTTGTAATACATTTAATTATACACACAGGCTTTATTAAATAACATATTTATGATATGATTTGCACTGTGCGCATTAGAGGTTGTTGTTCTTGACACTACACTACTGATTGGATTTATCACGGTGCTAAAATGTTAATCCATTAATTTCCTGCTCAGCATTGATGTTTCGCCTGATCGCAGTTGTGACATGGTTTATAAGAGATAAAATCATCGGCAGGTGTAATTAATCTCGCGCAGCTCGCGATCTGAGATACAGCGCATGCACGTGACTTTATCTGGCAGAATAAGTCGAGTGTTTATTAAATTTTACCATTGTATACTTGCCTTTTATATGTTTCCACTTTGCATCAATATTTTCTTTTCTTTTCGATTCCAAATACACAGCCGTAGTCAAAAACTTTCTATTTAAAATTGTTCATGTTTTAGTACAGTACTTTCAATGGTCGTTTTACTATTACTATATGTTCCTTCATTACAGTTATATTAACAACAAATAGTGTCTGCACGCGTGCAAAACTAGTCAAATTCCTTGTAAGTTGATTACATTTACACATTTTAAATCTAAATGTAACAAACCTAATCGAACACGCGCATGCGTTTTCCATGCTTGGTGGCGCCTTTACTTTTTTTGTATTTTGTAATTCTTGTAAGTTTTTGTTCAGATTCAACGTTTCGCATTGCTCAGGGTTCAACAAAAAGTCGCCCGTTTTCCGTTAACTTTTAGAAACGGTGATATTTTTTTTTTCGCGCCCTCAAACTAGATGAATATCTCCTTAGCCAAAACAAGATAACCTCGGCTTTTCGCGGCGTTGGCAGAGTTTCCCGCGCTTCCTCCGACATAAGCAACTCTCGCGCGAGCCTGATTAATTTCCAGCGCGGTGCCTTGCTGAAGGGAAACTAATGTGTTGATGGAGTCTCTCCTGACCAAGTGTGAAATGATGTTTAAAGCGCGAGGGCGGAGGCCCCTGACAGGCCCCTAATTCACCGGGATCGATTAGACTGATTATAGCAAGACGCGGAGGTACAAACAACCACCTCGACGATCCGCGTTCACACTGACAGGAGCCTGATCCAGATCACAGCGAATTCAAATCACCTTCTGTTCGAAATTACGATGTCACAAAACATATTTAAAAAATTTATTTGTGGCTGTTGTGATGTAGGCTACTAGTCATTTTCGTTGTAAGGTAAACAACTAGCTAGGCCAACTTAAAAATGTTAGAAAATCTGAATTAATATTAATACATTTCTTAAGAATTGAAACTATAGTTACTAAACTTCTTACACATTAAACAGATTTTAATAGTATGCATCACATTTAAGTCTGTAATGTCTCTTCTTGCAGCTGTAAAATATTAAAATGGCCTTCAGCATATATTGTCGAAATATGTTCGTTTGTGAAGTGTGATCTAAAATAAGCATATTGAAAATGCGTTATGATTATTGACTAATCCCTGTGTGTTTGGCGATAACGCTAAGCTTGTTTGTTCATTTCTGTAGTCATGTTTTTTGTTGGAAAAGTGACGGCCATAATCCATAAACAAATACATTCCGTGGCTCTTTTCTGTTTGAATATAATTAACAAGCCCATTGTATATGTACGGACCATAACCCTGATCATTTTATTAAACAGAAGATTATTTGACATCCTTTAAAAAAATATATATATATCTCAAAATTAGCCTGCAGGACAAAAGCATCAAAGGCACAAATAAAGTGTGTTTGGATTGACACCATTAAGATTCAAATAAATTAAATGCTTTGGAAGCCATAAACAAATGACCAGCATCACGTCTGTTCTCTAAAGATTTATTAGCTTCTGATTACTGAGGATGAAAAGACTCTTCTATCAAGACTGGATTCATTGTTATTAGGGTGGTCCTGAGGGGGACCCACATCCCCCATCTTCTGTTCTGTCCATCACTTCCACCGAAAAACACATTCCCACGAGCCATTTACAGCCGTCAAGTCTTCTTCAGGACATTCAGAATGATAAATCAAGCAGATAACGTCAGGCCTGTGGACTGATGCTTTCATCTGATCGCTTGTAGAACCCGATTTGTTGGTTTTAAAGCTTGTGCGCTGAATATTCGCCACCTAATAGTCTGTAGGTCTTTGGATTCGTACAATATTGGTGACAAAAAGAATCTTTGTTTAGATGTGTTTTTATTTGAAGAGTTCGAGTTGGTTAATACAGAGGAACTGTTTGTCATTCAAATGTCAGAAATCATTCACAATTATTTTGATATGAAGAATGAACAGACTCTAAAATAAAAAAGAACCCTTTGCTTATTAATATGAGAAATACATCACTGACCAGAACTGAGAAAATGTCTTCAAATCACGTTTACAATAATTACAGTAACTCTGTAACTTAATTCTTGAAAAATGTTCGTTTCCAATTATTGTCTCATCATTCACATTATCCTGATTATATACGGGCACTATAACAGAATTGTAATTTATATATACTGTATCAATATATTTATATTATATCAATAACAATTTTAGTAACTTTTTATTAAAAACCAACACAACTCTCGTTGTCTGCTAAAATATATTTTGAAGTGGAATAAAAGACTTTAAATAATTGTTTGAAATGCATAAATATTGCTTTTAACGGTTTCATTTATTAAATCTGGTCCGTTACCACACTAATGTGTTAGTTTGTACATTGTGTCGGCCATGTCTCGGCCTCTTTATTTGAATGAATATTGATTATTAAAATTGAAGTTGATACTGTAACGCTCTCACAGTGTCGACTGTATCAAAGCGACTGTACAAAAGTCGACTCCACCGAACGCTTTTCCTCAACTCCAAGAAAGTCCATCATTTGGCAAAGTTCACATAGATTCACGGTATAAAACTCACAAAATTGGTGTCAAAAAGCACAAGACTTTTCAGCAAATTAACTGTTTGTGTATTGAATAACTTACATTAAAAAAAAAAACGAAAATATGATTACCGTATTTTTCAGACTAGAAGGTGCATTTAAAATCCTAAAACGTGTAAAAATTGCCCGTGCACCTTATCATCCTGAAAGCAACTCGAGCTCAAAAGTCGTTTATCACTCTATAATCCAGAGCGCCTGGTAGTCTGTAAAATACGGTAATGTCCCATCAATCATTCACAGACACTTTTATACAACACATTAGTTCAAATATTCCTCGCATCCTCTGCTGTAAGACACCACATCAAGTCTCATGAACCATCTTTCTCCAGCCTATCGTCCTGACGAGATGAGAATCAGACGTTGGCCTCGAGAAGTTCCAAGAACAGTTTGTGCATGGGGACGCGACCGTCCTGTTTGATGCTGGAGAAGCGGCGCACGGCTTTGGCAGAGGTCTGACGGAGGAGAGGAAGGGTCATGATGAGCTTTCCCGTCCGTCTGGGGTCTTCCCTGTGATGGACACGCTCGTAATCTAAAAGAGCCTCGTGGAGAAGGTCCTGGAGGCCTTGGACCGCTTTCATGTCTTCTACGTGCATGGAGTCTAAGGGAGAAACGCTGGTGAATACAGGCCACACCTCAAACGTGGGTCATGTGATGACGTACCTGAGTTGGCGAGGGCGATGGCCTTCAGGGTGACGAACTCTTCCCTCTCCAGGCTCATGGATCGGTACCTGCGCACCAGCTGTAAAATGGCCACGTGGAGCTCCAGCAGACCGGCTGATTTGGCCTGTTCTGCATCCATGACGTAATCCTCCGCAAACACGATCTTGTCCTCGTGAGGTAGTGAGCGGAACACCACTCGGAGGATGAGGATCTCCATCCAGGCGCTCTGCAGCAAACTCATCTGGTCCGAGAGACAGAGGCTGGAGAAACCTGAAGGACCAATCAGAATCAGCTTTAATGGCCAAGTTTGCACAGGACAGGGAATTACCGTAAAACATATCGTAAGACCATGGCGTTCTATTTTTCAACTCTTCTGTCATGGTGGCCTTTTATTAGAGGTTTTATGGTAGTGTGCTCTGACTCCGCCTTTTTACTCTTTTTACAGTTAGAAAAAAAACCCTAAAAATATTTACAGTTAAAATGTAATAATACAGTTAATTTTTATTTTAGAATTTAAAGAATTTTTTATTTTAATTTCAAGAAACGTGGCAGATTACAAACACGTTTTAATATCGCAGTGCTATTCATTGGCTCGACTCAACGCCCAAAAAAAGCAAAAATGAGAAGCAAATCAACTATTGTATTCATGCAGCTTAAGCAAAAAAAATGTAAAAACTAGAACATTTTTAAATAAACCAGGCAAGTAAATTACCCACATATTCTACACAAACAAATATGTTACAAATATTTACTGTTAATGTGAAAAAAAATTGAACCAAATTACAAAATTGTGCAATCGATTGTATGTCCCTTACAATTTTTTCAATTAAAAATATGGATAAACATTTATTGAGCTTAACACACTCAATAAATTAACAAGCTATTGTATATTTGTACGAACCCTGTTCATTTTATTAAACAGCAGATTATTTGCCATCCTATAAAAATATATCTCTCAAAATTAGCCTGCAGGATACATGTGTATGCGTGTGTGTTCTGACATTAACATCACAGTTGGGCCTCAAATGCTGGCATTTATACTAAAGTGGGGACCCACAGGCACTAATGGGGACCTGCACAACTTTGAAGGCCCATTTGAGGTCAAAATTAGATTTTAAAGCTGATGTTGCGATTTAGTTAGAATTGTGATTGTTGAAGTTAAGGTAAGGGATTTGGAATTGTGTTTTGTTAATTGTGAGACCCCAGCGTGTGTGTGTGTGTGTGTGTGTGTGTGACAGCAGCATTGTCCTTTCCACCAGCGTCTGAAGCTGGAGATACAATAGAGAATGCCATTGATGATTCCAATGATTCCAGAGCTGTTTTATTTGTGTTGTTCCGGGTGTCACGGGCTCTTTGACTCCGTTAACAAGTTTCAAAGACGTCAATACAGACGTGTCTCCTGAGCAGCGCGTGAACGCTAGCACCACATCATTCGCCCGCCGATCGATTAGTGCTGAGATCCAATCAGCTAATGAACGTCAGTCAGGAGGAGAGAGCAAGAGATACGAGTCAACACGACAGTTATTATGGCCTCCGATAAGCATCAGTGATGGGTGAAAAAGCTAAATCAAACCCTCCTCGCCCCGCACGCCGCTCCAAACTAATCACTGGCTTTTTAATTAAGTGTGAGAGAAGCTGAATGAGAGTGATGCGCACGTCATTGACGATGTTCTTGAGGGGACAGACCTCTGTTACACACACAATTATACCAAAGTGGGGTCCCACCATTGACTTACACAAAAAACAACGTTTTTTCGGCAACAAAGAATCAAGCATAACTTCAGCCCATGAATCCCATCTTGACCCTCAAACTGGTCTTCAGAGTTGTGGGACCCCCATTACTGTAGAATAAACACGTAGCATTTTGGGCCCCACTTTGGACTAAATGTCTGTACACACACCTTAAAATTTCACTTTTTATTAGCTAAATGTTCATTATTAGTATTACTAAATAAATACAGATATGTTAAAATTAATGTTAATGTTTTTTATCCTAAAAAATAAAAAATTGCTTGTTCATCCGTAAAAGAATTTGAGAATAGTTTTCATTTATAGGACGGAAAGCATCTTATATGCATGATTTATGACGGATGTACCGGTATCAAAAAATGTACGATGTCTACAATTTTTCAACCAGTAAAATTAAATATGTATAATGCTTTAACAAAATTAATACGTTGTACATTCGAATTTGGACTTAAATATGCAAAAACACATTCATGTGTATGGTGTATTACATGTTTAACATTCACGGTATTATAATAGACGTGATTCTAATATTTTCCAGATGCATTTTCTCGTGTAAACAGTTCATTGAACGTGTCTTGATACATGATGCGTCTACAAAATGCTGCAATCCAGTGCAGAAAGGAAGCCTTATGCAGATCATTCAGCCACGTGCTGTGGGGATTACACACACTCACACACCTGGCTTTACAGTTTGTGTTGTAAGCATTACTTTAGAAAAAAAAAACCACAAACAAATAAATAAATAAACAAAACAGGTGCTTTTTAGCACATTCTATGAGTGTAAAAGCAAAAGAATGTGAAAAACTGTACCGGGTATGTTTTTGGCCCAGCTGATGTTCAGCACCAGCTCGCGGTCAGCAAGGTCACACAGGGTCGTTAGGGCTTTGATGTCGCCCTCCGGCAGGGCGGGGTCAGGCATGGCCTTCACCTTCTCTGGCTCCGCCTCCAACAAGAGACTGACCACCTTATTCTGCACCTGAGCTCCACAGGGGGCTACAAAAACCGAAACAACGTTTGATCACCAACTGAGGACCGAGGCAGATGTGACGGACTCCAGATGATCTCACCTGGTTTCTTGATAGGCTGAAGACCAAAGAAGTCCAGCCTGGAGTCACATTCAATTCTTCTCTTGTACTTCTGCCTCCCGCCTCGCACGCGGTCCAAGCGCACACCTAAAGACAGCAGGACCATCATTTAAAAAGACATCTTACATTTTCTGTCCATTATGGTTGCGGCTGCAGTATCGTGAAGAAGCAGGTGCGTTGAAGCTCAGCAATATAACACTTCACACCTGCACAAATGCATCATCTAACTCGGATTTGCTGAGACCTTCAGATAGCCGTTTTTTTTTTTTCCGAAAGCCATTCTTTATTCTGGATTTGTGAGGGGACACAACGCAAACAAAACATGGCGGGTGAGAATCCCACGCACCTTCTCGCATCATTCCCACAGAGAGACACTTGGTGAAGCGGCAGGCCTGACAGGACTTCCTCCTCCGCTTGGTGATCTCACAATCTCTGCTGACGGAGCAGTTGTACTCTATATTACCTACAAATACACACTCAGTCAGGACCATCAAACGCAAACACAACATAAACAACAGCTGGTGGTCACAGTTGACCTTTGACCCCTGGCCAACCAGCACTGATCATCAGGCAGCATGGGAAAATTACATGCTAATTGTTGCATTTAATACTCAATGCTTGAATTAAACTAAGGAAGCAATGGTGTTATTTTGCAGTGATAATGTATATAATCAAAATCAAAATGCTTTACTGTAATCCAGTCAGTCATGTTTGCACTAAACATTCATTTCTATTTTATAAATATTTTTATACAAATGAAATAAAAAGGAATAGTTTTAAAGCAGTAAGCAATTAGTGTCAGATAAATATGAAATGGAACATTATTCCGACAATTATGGAAACTTGTGTTTGAGTTGGATCTATTTGTAGATGTTGAGCGTGATTTCTAGAAGGTTTTAATATCCAGAACTCATATTTATTATGTAAAGTAAAAAGTATTGTAAATGGCGAACACATTACTTCAATTTCCTAATTTGTACTAATTGTATGTTCTTCTTTAGTAAAACACTTTTACATTAAATGCATTTGGAAGAAGCAAACTTTCATTGCAATCATCCGCAATCCATCAGCTTCACAATTTCTCAGAACATGAACCAAATCTAAAGATTCTAAGATCTAGACAGACACACGTTAGACTCCTGACCTTGGATAGTGCGCTTGAAGAAGGCTTTACAGGCCTCACAAGAAGCCACTCCGTAGTGGAACCCTGAAGCAACATCTCCACACACAAGACACAGGCGTTTGGGGCACGAGCTGAGCCCGTATTCCATCTTCACTTGGGATTCCTCCAGCAGAGCAGCTGAAGTTCTCAGCGCCGCCTCGGCTGTGGGGATCAGACCCGGAGAGTCCGGACCGGTCGTGTTGACCTTCATGTCAGAGCTGAAGCTTCCTCCTCCATCTGATGAGCCTCCGGGACTGTGCTGGGTCACACTGTCAGAAGAAGACGGGCTGGATGGTTCCGTCTTGATGTACGTGGGGATGTGGCCGTTGATGGAAATCATGTCTAGGAAGCTTGAGGAGGAGAGGAACATTAAAGAAACTGTACAGATTCAAAATTCAAAACTTATCTGAAATAAAAAGTGTAACATTGGATTTGTTCAATTTACAAGTATTGCATTGTACTGTTCATGCCGTCTTTGAAGTTGTCAGACTGAATTCAGCCTCCAATTCTAAAAGTAATTTTCATTTTACAGTTGTTTTTTTAGGCTTTTTTATGTGAAGTGCAATGTTCCATTGCAAATTTTCTAAAATCTCCCAACGAGTGATAAATAAAGTTTATCTAATTGATATTATTAATCTGTTTGATGTTTTTATCTTATATTATAAATGAGATGCATTACATAATTTAAAATAAAACTTCAATTGCATTGTAACTCCATCACAATAAAACGTGAATGGAAAAAAATGACTTTGTAAAACTAATTGTCCGTGTTCCTAGATATAAATATTTACTGTAGCAACAACAATTTTTACATTTCCACACAACCGCACAAATACGTCAATTTACATCAAAATTAATTAAATAAAACAAAAGGAAATGCACATTTACCTGAATTAATACTCACAGAAAAACATCAGAAATTAGATGCTGGCTGACAATAGAAAAGCTAAGTGCTTTTATTTTATCAGCACAACTATATTTCCCACAACGTCAGACTTAGCTGGATGTTTACAGTACACACAGCAACTGAACCTGTTTTATCACCCCATCCATCTCTCTCTCTCTCTTACACACACACACACACACACACACACACACACACACACATTGTGTGCAGAAGTCAGTAACGTGATCTTAAAGCCAATTATGGTTTTTGTCTGGGATCCATAGGAATTACCTGTGACTCCATCACACATCTCAAATCCTATTGCTGTAAGATGGTCAGTGAGTGCTGCCAGAACGTGTGCTGATTAAAGCTCTCTGCCTCGATGATGTAAAAATACAACAGGATTATGCGTCACACGGAGTTCACAATGTTCAATGTAAAGTTCATTAGAAGTTTAACATGTCCTGTCATTTTCAAACCAACTGTTTTGGTTTGTACATATCAAACTCCGAAACGGATCTATAGCTTTTGCACTGACTTTTTTATTCAGAGGCGATGTTTGGAATTCTTGTTTTAATTGTTGGGAATCATTGTTCTAATATTCTTAAGAGATTAAAAAAGCTCGTGAAGTTCTAATTGACAGATTTAATCACATTAATTTCCAGGAACAGATTCCATGAAAGCATTTATTAAAATCAATTGTTTTTAACTAAGTCTCCACGTTTCTGATATTACAATTAGAGGTGTATGTTTCATACAATATGCATCCATTCATGATCGTGAGAACCTCACTCAAATATCTCCAAAGCAAAGTACACCTGAAAGTAAAGTAATCTACACTGCACAACAATTTATGCCACTAGAATCTCAACCAGTAAACATAATTGGCGTACGTTTCGACACACACACAAAAACACACGCATACACATACTCCAATAAATGATCCCTTACTTGTTCTGCTCAAAAGAAAACGAAAAAGATTCCGGATGATAAAAATTAACGAAATCCATCAGTGAGCAAAGTGTGAAAGTCTTCCGCGCGGTGGAGCACAGCTCTGGTGGTGGGTGATGATGCGATGCTCGTCTGAACTCTGTGCTGTTGCAGTGCAGACGCCACAATTAAAAAAGGCACAACTGCTGCTGAATACCGAAACCTCTGCTTTGCATAAACCACGCCCCCCCGCGCTGAGAATCGCTTAGGATGCATTAAAGGAACGCCCCCTTCATGAATATTCATACAGCACGCGCAGGTGAATCTCGAGTCTGCGAGCGCATATAGATCGAGGAAATCATGTTGAAATACAAATACTGTGTATATAATAAACAACACATCGAGCAGCTAAAGTTACGAATCCTATTTTGTTCCAGGAATTACCAAGTGTGTTTGTTCTTTATGAAAACGAGTTTGCCACACTTATATTACTTATTGCTGTTTGTTTATTTATTTGTTTGGATTTGTTGTTGCTGTTGTGACGTGAAATTTCCCCGCTGTGGGAATAATAAAGGATTTTTCAATTCAATTCAATTCAAAATATGAAGAAACAATAAGACTCCGTGAGTGGCTTTTGTGTCCGACACGAGAATGCAGCAGGCAAACAGACGATGTGTTCACTTGTCTTACAGAAAAGACGTGTGTCCACTCGAGTGGCCAGGACAAACACCGGCAGAGTAGCGAACAAAAGAAGATCTCAGCTTTATGGAAGAATAAGTCTGATATTTACCTGACAGTGAAACTCCCATCGGCACCATTGTCACCGCAGACGACACGACAGGAAACCTCCTCATCAAACATCCTCCTTTTAGTTTCACTGGTTCGATACACCGGTACTCACATGCCCACTGTCTGGCAGCCAGAGCTCAAGGCTGCCCACTGCTCCGGTTTTGTGTATGTGTTCTCTCACTAGATGGTTAAATGCGGAGCACAATTTTGATACTGCCCCTAGTGGCCATATTGACAAACTCAGACAGACCGAACCACTACTTTCACAAGGTTAAGACAAATGTAAAATGTATGTCATATAGCAACATGATTGTGTGTATTGGCTGTCTTGCTATTAGTCAATGGGTGTTATGTAATGACAGTTGTGGACCAAAAAGTCAGAGATTTGAATTGCGGCATATGTGCTTGAGCAGGAGTGAACACCATCCACTTGTGTACATCACTGGTTGGAACAGCAGAACTAATACTAACAAGGGTCAGTACTTGGTACTGGTATATCGATGTGATGAGCTGGTCAAGATTTCGCTAACATTTCTATTTCATCTCTGATTTTCTGCAAATCGTGTTCAATTTCTGAACACTTGAAAATATGATGCCATTTATAAACAGGTAAAACGTCTTTAAAGATAGTAATACATTGAACTTGAATTTTGTGCCGCAAATTAAAAAAAATATACCGTAAAAAAAAAAAAAACCCACTACGCCGTAAACATAAAACTCACAATTTTACAGTATGGTTTTGGAAATACATACATTTATAATGGCCCCACACAATACCGTACTGTATACGGTAAAAAGCACATAATAATGTAAATAAATTGTACGAAAATGTAAAAAGCGTGTTTCACACGACTCACTTTCTCAAACTAGCATTTGAAACATCAGAGCTGCTGAAGAGGACAGAGACCCTGTTAGTATAATTTTCTGCTAGATTGCACAGTTATAATTACTGGAGAGATCCGCAGTATTGATCCGTTTGCTGACAGAGTCATCACAACCAACACGCAGTATGAAATAATTACTACAAACCAACACACCGAAGACAGCGATCCTGATAATTGACTTTCCTTATTAAGGTGTCAATTCACTCTCGCTGCCGCATTAAATACAAGATTAATTCTATTTTGTGGAAAAAGTAGATCAAGCCAGTGAGTGTGAAGTTTGACTCGACAATAAGCAAGAGTAAATGAAACAAAATACTGTTATAAGGGTTTAAGTTTAATAAAAGAAAGTGGAAAACTCAGAGGTCAGATGAAGAAATTCCTTAATACTGATCTACAGTATATAAACATTATTCGACGTCATAACTGTTCTTAAAACCTGTATGAGACTGAGAGAAATGACACAATGTGGCTTCAAACGTGGCACATATTTGGCAACTTGTAAAAAATAAAAATAAAAAAAAAAGAATTATACACCATAATTCACACAACACAACCATGTTAACAAACAATTTATAGTTCAAGTATAGAAAAACATCTTTTGATTTGGAAACCAATGCCATTCAATTCTGCAGCCAATATTTGTCTGATTGCCAGCAGATTTGGAAATAGAAATTAATTTAATGAAATATGCAAAAAATTTTTAATTTAGTTTCATCAAGCGAGTCTGAGGTGTTACAGTGGCCTAAATTTTATTACTACACATAATCAGAACTGACAAACAGTCTTTAGCGTGTTTCACCAACCCCCCCAAAAGTTAATTCCATCCTAATTAATCCAATTCCCACAATTAATCCAATTCATTACTAAACCCCAATTTAGAACCACATAAATATCTGCATTTCACTGGCAAATGAATCCGATAAAAACACTGGAATTAAATGCAATGGACCCAAATTATGAAGTGTTCCATGGAGTCGAGCATTTTAACGTTTAATACGTCACACACCAGCGGTACTTTGTTTACCGGTGTGTTTAAACAAGAACCCTAAATCCAACATAATAAAAAGATGGAAACAATAAAAAAAATCTGAATCCATGAGCTACAAACGTGCAACAGCATGTAAAAAAAAAAGATATTTAATTTAGTTTGTGTACAATGATTTCACAGGCTCTTTTGAAAAGCCTCTAGGAATGATGACAACAGGAAGCTGTAATATTCTGACTAAAAATGACCATGTGATTTCTTTTTTTTTTCCTGATTCAGTGACAAAATTATAGCTAACAAAAAAAAAAAAAAAAGTAAAATGTCACTAATCCCAGCAGCGCCAAAGCAAAGTTGAATCGAGGATGTGTTTGTGGCGGCAGAGAGGCAGCTTTAATTTCAGTCTAATCTCGAATCATATCAATCCGTCCACCATCTTTCCATTTAAAACCCCGTCCTGGAGAAGACCTGATGGCACTAGGCCGGCGGTTCTGCAAAGGTTTCCGTTTCTTTTGGGTTCATAACTGGCACTCAATTGAAACCCAGTCCAGCACCTTTGGGCCTTTGAGAGACCCGGATTGGCTCGGTGATGCCCCTGCCGTCGGGTCCCAGGCCGGACCCCGGGTTCCATCCCATGCTCTGCAGCATCCGGTTCCCCACGTTGGTGTCTGGGAGCGGAGCGGCACATTCCCCGACCACGCCTGACAGAGCGAGCGAGACACAGGGTTAAGCGTCATTAAGTGCTAAAGCTCGCTGATTCTTCTAATGCTTTTGTGGGTTTAAAGAGTTCACACGTTAGTCAAGCCTAAAGTCCAGAACACGTTTGACAAAACAATTAAACAGTTAAACAGTTAATGACCAACTTATTATTATTATTTATTTATTTATTTTTTTTAAATAGAATTATTTTTCCTGTAGCTCGATCTGAAGAGCTGGTGATATCAACACAAGTTGCAGGTTCGATTCTCAAGAAAAGTTGAAACTAGATAGAAAAGATATATGCACATTACATGAAATGCTCATTTTAGAACATTATTATTTTTAACAACAACCTATAAACTTAATAAATATCCCATATTTCCGTTAAGAAATTATTGAAATACACACCATTATAAATATAATGCCTTTAAAAGTACTCTAGTACAGCATGGATACAAAGAAGCGAGTGAGCGAAGGTGTGTGTGTGTGTGTGTGTGTGTGAGAGAGAGAGAGAGAAAGAGAGAGAGAGAGAGAGAGCACGAGCGAAAGAGATTGAGACTCTGTTCTAGACACAATATCTTATTAATGAATTAGCAGGTGATTTCCTCTTTTCATGGTTCCTGCTCTACATAATCTGTCAAGTGATTCTGAGAATCTGTGTGACCTTCGACCCCTAGGGGACCCCAAAGGTGCTTTGCGTCACAAATCAGGACAGGAAATGGTGGACTTTAATAAGGAAACAAGATCAGCCCTGATCTGCCTTCTCAGCTGCCAATCCTGTCACATAACGCCCACTGAGTTTACTGTTTCCACAGCAACAGAACGTCTCTTAATAATACCTAGAAATGATGAGATTACACTCCCTGACATCTAGGAACAAGCGCAGTCGGGAAAAAGACGGCGTTCATATTTGTTACCTGAGGCTGCGGAGACTCCAACAGGAGCAGCTTTCCGTCGTCTCTTTATGTCGCCAGTACATAGAGAACCAAGGTGACCACTGGTCTGCCTACACACACACACACACACACACAGAAGAATGAGCAATGATGAAAAAGACTGACTTATTACACAAAAAAACGCACATCGTCTAAATATTGCAGGAAAAAAAGGCCTTCAAAATTCACACAGCGGTGGAATGTATTCGCAACTGAATCACGAAAAGGATATGTGAATAATAAACTAATTATAGAAAACACTCTATTTACTTATTTATAATGATAGATGTACTGTATATTAATAATGAAAATTAAGATTAATACATATTAAATAAAAAGGGGGGGGGCAAGTTAATGCAAGAATGCAACAATGTGTGATAAAGTGCAAAAAAGAAAGTGTCCTTTAGTGAAGAACATGAAACTGTGGAAGACAGGATGAGTTAAAAAAATAAATAAATAAAATAGGAAGGCTCAAAACCGAGTTTAAATCTCAAATTATTAAAACAATTAAAGATTTTCTTGTACAGCTCGATATCTGTTGCTTTATTTAACCTCTAGGGTTTTTCTTTTTGCGAAAGTAATTTAGTTTTTAATAGTAAAATAATAATTTAGCTATATCAAAATACATTGGGTTGATGGAACAGGATCGTTTAACTTTTGCATAATCAGGTTGACGGGACAGTTAAACACATTTCTACCGGCTTGCGGTCTTCAGCGAGCAGCTCTTCCGGTGACTTCTCTCACTGCGAGCGTCCCACAATAACTGAAGACACAGATGGGCCAAACGTGTTAACACTGCTGTAAAACGCCTTTACAAAAACCCAGAAATGCAACAAGAATGAGTGAAAAAATAGATCTTACTTGCTCTCTTCTAGCACCTGAGCTGAACCAGGATCTGTAGACAAGAGTTTCTATATTATTTTAAGCCGTATACTGTATATACTGTACTTTCTGTATTTTACAATGCATTTTTAATTTTTTAAATATGTAAAAAAAAATGTACTGCGTACAGTTCGAGAAACAGACAAAACAAAAAAACAAAAACACTCCAGCTGACCATAAAATACAGTATTTGATAATTTTTTGTCAAATTCCTTTTTAAAAATCATATTTCTTGCGTCAAGTAAATTTGTTCTTTTTCATTCAAGAATGCGGGTTTACATATTTTTAAATGAGTAGGACAAGCAAAATATTCTATAACTGAGCAGCAGTGACTGTGCTTGGTTGAGAGTGGTCCAATCACAGGGCAGCTGAAGCTCTTGGTTGAGATTGGTCCAATCACAAGGCGGCAGTCACATTATAGTCGCTTACATTTATAGTCGAGTAAAATGAAGTGAGGTGAGTGAAAATAAACTGTTTAGGAAAGGCCTTGCTTTAAATACATAAACAGATTGTTAATAATTAAAATAAATTGTAGATTTCAAATTATAAATAGAATAAATAAAATAACAAATAAAATATTATAAATTAGAGATTAAATATAAAACAAATGTAGACATCTGATGGATGTTTCTATGAGAAACATGACAATTTATTATTCTCATTCTTCAGTCATGTAATTACCACATAATTATTTTCATCACGTCTTTGTGCTTTTGTGAATAATCCAGATTTAGGAATCAATCTGGAAATCCCTAATATTATCAAATAACAAAACCGAAACAATTTACCGCTTCTCAACTAAGCCATCAAAGTGTCATATCAGAGTAAGGCATATCAGAACTTACTCGTGTGGATCCTGGGATAACCTGGGTAATCTATCAGACACAAGTCCTTGAGAAGTTCCCTATAGAAAAAAACATACATAAACATAAAAAAAAACATGAATACATATTTAAAATATTGGAAGTTTGTCAGAAAAGAACGCGAACATTTACCTGTGACTGCTGTAGACAACCTTGCCGTGCAAGTCGAGAATTAAAACCTGAAAAATATTTAAAATGCATCAAACGTCCAGCGTAATGCTATGCATCACTGTCCTCTACTGGACACACAGCAGAATGCAGTCACACCTGGTAGTATTATTGCACCAACATATTTAAAAAGCACACTTTTGAACTTAAAATTAATAAAACTGACAAAACTACTTTGCCCTCCACAATACGTGACTATTAAAACCTGATTCTATTACAAGTTGCAAGAATGCTGCAAGAAATCTAATCAAAAATATTAAAATGCACTTTTAAAGTAAATATTATACAAATTTAACAACTATATTTTATACAAGACAAGGCAGCTAAAGCAGTCCTTTATAGGATATGAAGTTTGTATGGTATCAAAGCTTTTTTTGCCAGGCCTAATAATAACTGCTCATTTATCCAAAGCAACTTACATGTCATTTCTATTTTGTAAATACAAACGCTCTATGTATAAAGAATCTGTTATTATAATTGTACCCCAGCTCTAAAGTTTGATACACGTTAAATAAATTATATCAGTGCACTTAAATTTTAAATGGCTGAGAATGAGTGAATACAGTATTGTCGATTGTCGGTTCGATAAGTCCTGCCTGTTTGTTCCAGCGCTCACCTCTCTGAGATCCATGGGACATTAATGGAAAAGCTCCAGTCAGAATACTGTTGAACACGGGGTCGTTGAGGTCAAGTTCATTGGAATCTTTTTCCCACCATGGCACCACCCCCGCGATGCCACAGGCTCCACCCAGCTCACCCTCATGGAACCAATCGCTCTGCTCATCGTCTCCTGCATGAAACACATCAGTGTTATTTCATCTGTCCATCTATTACTAGACAGAGATGTCTTGCATTATTAAACGTGTCATGGATCGCGTCAGCTTCAATCTTGTTGTGAAACCATTCCAGCAATTCAGAAGTTCTGCTTGATGGATTTATTTAGTTTTGGTGCTTGTTAATGCGATTAATTTTTTGTTTGAAATAATAGAGAAAAGAATAGACTTGTAACAATAAATGCACAATGCAATAAATGCATGTTAGAGCTTCTCAAAATGACATGAACAATCTGGCAATCAGGAGCGGAAACAGACTCTAAAAAGAGAGAATTCTCTGTGATTACTCAGTAACTTGATAAAACCCCTTTATTTACGACTACTGGCCGACAAAAATGAATTGCTGGGGAAAAAAAAACCTTATAACATGTCATTGTTTCTTATTCTTCAGCACTAAATATTCTGTAAAAGTGCGTAGATTTGGCTATTTGAAAAAAAAACGGGTGTCCAATTATTACAATAAATAAAATATAAATGAAACAAATGAATAAAATACAAAATAATTAAAATAAAATAAATGAATAATTGGTTGATTAATCGATTACCGAAACAATCGATAGCTGCAGCCCTACTTGCGATTGGTTTCTTTGACGTCTGGGCGTGGCCAATCCCAAAAACTAACCTCCCGATTATCAGCATCACTAACCAAACATTACTAATATGACCAAATGTCTGTCTGTGGCAGCGCAGTTGTGTGTGATTTTGAGGTTTGAAGACCTCGATGGTTGGAAATGGTTGAATTGAGGAGTACATTTCATTCAGCAGGGAGTTTGGGTTCCTCTTTGAACATGTCACCCACGTTAGGTGCACTGTAATACATTGAGTATTACTCTGCAAATGGAATCTTCACACGTACTGGTAGAATGTGCGATCAATGGGGACTGAACACCAGGCTGATCAAACACAGCCATGACAACCCCACACATTTGTGTATCAGTCTCATCATCCACACGTGTAATTATGATGGCTCACAAACCTTGTCGTCCCTCATCGTTTGTGTACAATCCCCCGTCGCTGCTGTTGCTCATGCTGCTCGTCTCACTGCACACAGAATCAATAGAATGAAAAGCAACTTCTTCTTGAAAGGACTATTAGAATCCATTTGTAAAGAGCAATATAGTGGTACCTCCCTTAACAAAATTAATTTGTGCCCACAGCAGTTTCGTAAAACGGAAATTTTGTGAAATGGGCCGCATTTTGCATGTAAATCAGATAATCTGTCCTGATAATTTTTCTTTTATAATAAGATATTATATCGTAATAACTGAAATAAAAAACATGTTACATCCACAATCTTGAACTTCGCAATAACTGTGATATTCAGTCAGCAGTCAGGTCGGCTGTCTTACCCAGGATTGCAGTTTTGAGTAATGAACCAGGCTGGGAGTTTTTAAAAGCCTCAGGAATCTTTTGCAGGTGTTTAGAGGTAATTAGGTTAATAGCTCGTTTACAGAACCTTTTCATAATATTCTACTTCTCTTTTGGCTTTTCTCTTATCAGGAGTCGCCACAGCGAATCATCCTTTTCCAATTTTATCTATCTCGAGAACCTTTTCATAACATGCATATTTTTTGAGATTTTGGGTTTTCATTTCATTTCATCTGTATGTCATCAATACTAAAATAATAAAAGGCTTGAACTACTTTCCGTTGTGTGTAATGAATCTAAAATATATGAAAGTCTTATGTTTATTAGTACATTTCAGAAAATGTTTTTGAATTTGTCATTTGTAAGTGGAGGTACCACTATATTTCTGTTTTTAAACTAAGACTTGTTAATCATTCAGTAAAACCACTAACAACACACATTTTTACACTTACAATACAAATTTGTGGCATAATTTAATTAGATCAGTTCTTTTATGGAGGAGCTAATGTATGAATCTACAAAAAAGGTCACTAACCACCTGTCACTCATCTCCTCATCTGAGCCTTTCTGTTCCTCAAAGTCCATCTTGTCTTTGGGCACGTGCCCGGCCTCCTCGCTCTCCACCACCACTCCTTCATCTGCTGCGTCTTGTGCAAGTCTCGGTGCAGCAAACTTCCTTTTTTTCAGCCGGTTTTTGGTGGAGTCACTATACTTCAGCTCTGGAGCAAACACCGCTTCTCCGCTTGAACCTGGCGCGGGTGCTTTGGGTGGCGCCAACATGGCAGTGACATCTACAGGCGGGTCCACAGCCATGCGTTTGACCTTCCGACGTCGGCGTAAACTCCGGGTTCCTAATGTGTCTGCTCCACTCACATCGTCTGGCCAGAGTGGCCTCTTCCCCCTTCCGGATTCGGTGAACGGTGCCCTTCTCTTCGCGCCCAGCTGCTCGTCAGAGTCACTGTTGTTGTCACGTGTGTTCCCGCTGGCGGTGGCTGTGGAGGCTCTATAATCTTTCTGCTCCTCCAGGCTGGACTCAGAACCTTCGCTCAAGTGGCACGTGTCCCATGGAGGATGAGGGTTGTCGGACCGGCGCTTCCGGCCTCGGCGCTTCCGGGCCTGCCGTTTTAGAAGGCAACCGACTGCCAGGGCGTGATCTCCACCATCCCCAAACCCTCCACGGGCTTGTTCAGAACTCTCTTCCAGAGCCGACACCAAGTCATGGACCAGCTCATCCATCGTCCGCCGAAAGTGCCTGATCGAAATACAATAAAAAACGCTTAATATCAGAACCAGAAATTCTTTATAAATCAAATTGTCCTTTGTTCTGTATACTCGTACGCAACATTTGATCTTGGAAAAAAAAATATGAACACAATTGAAAAACTTGGAATTGAAAACAAAAAATGTGTATCATTTATAAATATAAATACTGTATGTAAATTTATATAAATATATATGTATGCATACAATTTTGTGTGTTGCATACATACATTTGTATATACAAATGTATGTATGCAACAATTGTGTGTACAAGGAATACATTCATCTATTTAAACAGTACTTTTTATAATAATAATAATAATAATAATAATCTTTCGATGCATTTAATAAACGAACAACTCGCAATTTTGAAACGTTCTGTAATGCAAAGACGACTGACAGGACACTTACTGTTATTTGTTGTATTAGAATTATTAAGGAATGCTTTCAAATGTCACCACACATGATATTGTTTTAATTGTAAGAAAATGTAATTTCTTGGTAACACTAAAACGAGAGACCTATTGATATGCAATAACAGCACATCAAAAAACAGCAATACATTACATAATACAGCGGCGCTTTATTGTGAAGGCGACCAGGTCAGAGACACACAGCGAACGTCACGACAGCCAACAATAAAAAACCGGGTTAATCTTACCAGCCGGTTCCCGCTTTACCGAAGCTCTTAATCTCAGTGGTGCGGAACATCAAACCCGCAGAACGCGTCAAAATCTCAAAAAGAAATATCGAGGCCGCACCGACACTCCATAGCGCCTAAGCAACAACACCGGAAACAAAGTGACGAAGTTCCGGTAACAAAGCAAACGAATGCATTTACAATAAAAGCTACCATTCTTAAAAAAATAACCACCAATTCATAGAAAATAAATTGTTATTTATTGTAAAAGTCAAATGGCATCAGTCCTCATTTATAAATCAGTCATTAATTCACATATAATACTATAGCGCTCAAAAAAGTTTGGAAAATTTTCACTTTAAACACAATGTCAATAGTGTCATTTTATTTAAAGGTTTATGTGAAAAACAATTAGCAGAAACGTAAAAAAATGATTACAGTATTGTTTTTTGTTCCTTCGTTATTTAGTCTTGCTGGGCCCCTTTCCCATTACTTATTTTACCTTAAAACTATTTTCTTTCGTCTGATAATTTACTAATATGTATGTCTCGAGTGTTATACATGTAAATGCGACATTACAGTTAATGTTTTCTGCTACATTTAAATTGTTCTATTTGCATAAAAGCGCATATAAGAACCCAGAAAACTAAAATTGTAAATAAATAAATAAATACATAAATAAATAAAACAGTTTGCATGGGGTTTCGATTCCACTATACATTCTGTTGCTTGTACGCCTTTCTGAAGTGGTTTGCGTGGTTGACTTATGTCACGTGACCTTAAGGTAACGTGACACCAGTGTCTTCTATTCGCCTTTTCTCTCGTCCCCGAATTCGGAAATTGAAAAAATAAAACACTAATTGGAAAAAGCATGAAATCATGAAAAAATAGCCCATAAAACAAACAGTGTAAATAAAAATTAAATACGAAATATTCTAGCATTATTAGGGTGCGAAAATCACTGCATAAACCTGAAACAGCAGTAATTCATAAAACTAAAACAAAAAATAAAACTATTATATAGAGATTCTAAAATCCGTTTTTCCTCATCTCATACAGATTTTGAATGTTAGAAATTCATCAGACAACAAACGCCAAAAAAATGCCCATAAAGGACAGTGGGCATCTAACCTGGACGCTGATTGGACAGCAGGATCACCTGACGGTAGCGCGCTGATTGGACAGAAGAATCACCTCACAGCTGTCAATCCACATGACATCTGATCTAAAGCAGCCCAAAATATAACCAACAGCTTCCGCCCTCAAACTCGGCTCTCGAGTCCTCTGCTCTTTTTCTGTTCTCTTTTTTTGTACTTATTCTGATTTTAAACGTTTATATTTAAGTCCAAGTGAAAGGTATATGTGCGTTTAGCGTGACGTTGGTCCGGAAAAACTGACAGGAGTTTGTACCTGAACGAAAATCAGATGATCCTGACGGAGCTTTAGCTGAGGTGAGTGCGAGTGTCCTTATCACTCTCATCGGCAGCGAAATATATTATTAGTCGTTGTTTGTTGAAAGTATAAAAGCAACACAAATAGACACATTAATTAGCTGTAATTACTTACATAGTGACATTGTGTGTGTGTGTGTGTGTGTGTGTGTGTGCGTGTGTGTGTGTGTGTGTGTGTGCGTGTGTGTGTGTGTGTGTGCGTGCGTGTGTGTGTGTTGAAACGGAGTATGTTTATATACGTCTTCAATTCATTTCACCATCAATCTTGTAAACGCATAAACTCAGTGATATTTATTTTTATTTGTCCACAGAGATTCAGACAATGAACTTTGTGGGCCATTTGGCAGGGAAAGCTTTGGTTCATGTGAAGGAGCTCTACAAAGGTTTGAATCCGGCCACCCTGTCCGGCTGTATCGATGTCATTGTTGTCCGACAGCCAGATGGATCTCTTACCTGCTCTCCCTTTCATGTGCGCTTTGGAAAAATGGGGGTTTTTCGATCCCGAGAGAAAATGGTTAGTGTTGTGAATTTTTTCTTTTTATTTTATGTACATTCAGAAATGTAACATTCAGACTATGATATAAATTCTAAAACGGAAATTTACTATGATTTTTGTTGTCTCAGGTGGACATAGAGATCAATGGAGAACCTGTCAATTTGCACATGAAATTGAGTGAAACTGGAGAAGCTTTTTTTGTCAAGGAAACACAAGATGATCAGGTGAAGATTAATTGTATAATACAAACGCTCTAAACCTACGAACTAGAGCATGTGTTCTCAGTTTTTAAAAGTTTAATACTTGTTAAGCTTTTTTAATAATAAAAGCAACTTTGAAGTATTACCGTATACAATGTCGTGACAATACCGTATTTCCTAATAATATCTAAACAGTGATTATTTTTCAATTCTCATGTAATACCAACATGTAAAACACTAAGAGCAAAAACAGGAAGAAAACTTGCAGAAGCGCAGCTTTTGTTTGAAATTTGACTTGAGCTTTTACCTTTATTCTTAAAACTTTCATTTTAATTGAACGTGTAAATACAAACTCTGCCATATTGTTGTACGGTCATGGTAACTGTCTACATTTGTTTTACAGGAAGTAATTTCTTCCCGTTTGGCTGCTTCATCACTTCAATGTGATGTAGGGCTTCATGAGGAATTGTTCCAAAACTACAACCAAAGCGAGCAGCTGGATCAGAACGGGTAAGAAGAACGCCCGCAACAAAGACGTGAAGATTTTTACAACAAAGCAAAATTCTAACTTGGTCAATTTAAATATTATCTATATTTTCCCTTTTCTGTTGGGAAAAAGCATAACACTTTTGCTCATAATATGCTTACTCTGAGATAGCGTGTCAACGAACAATGTACAAAATGAAATATAGATACATTTCTTCAGCATTTTAAAATTCATTACAAATCAAAAATCTCTTGGTCAAAGGCTTTATAATAGTATACCATGCTCTTAGATTGTCCTAATGTCTGTTTTTTTCTTCCTCCGCCCTGTTCTGTCTCGTCCCAGCCCGCCTAGAAGTGATTCGGAGCTGCTTTGTGATCTCCATCCAGAAGATGCTGCAATTCTGTGGTCCTGGGGTGAACTTCCTCAAACTGCTGAGGTTAGACATGGAAGAACAACTGGCAAAGTATCCAAATTTTTCTAGAAGTATCGCCTCTATTAAATGGTCTATGTGTGTTTCTCCAGCCATCGGCACGGCCTGTCTGTCACACAGTTCCTGTTTCTGACACACTTCCAGGAATCATTCCTAAGGCTTTCACAAGTAAACATGATCTGACGTCACATGCAAATAACCAGTCAAACCAGGGAGCAACTGCAGCGGCTTGTGATGGGTCAAATGGAGATGAAATCAAACTGGTTTCGCCCAACGAGTCAGACTTATGTAAAGGTACTGTAATGTGGTGTTTCTTTAAACGGTCAATCCTTTATGATGCTTCATGCTTCTTTTAGATGATGGCGGACTCTCGTGTTCTAATGGTGTGGAACCAGCAGTTTGCTTTAAAAAAAGGTACTGTATTACAGTGTTAATTTGTATTTTAATATTTTTATTAGTCTATATCATCTATATTTTAATTTTTATTTGTTCAAATATAAACTGGCCAAATTCACTAACAGCAGTTTAATTGTTACAGTAGTTTTTGTTTCTGATTAATTTTATTTGATTTGTAAGAAAGAATATTTGTAAACTAAAACAAAACTAAAAAAAAAAAGAAGAAAAAAAAGAAACTAAAAAAACTATTAAGTAATAGAACAATACATTTTCTGTCATATTCTCCAGTTGTCTTTCATGTTCAGGAGAATTGGAGTCTCTTATTTCTTGTTGTTTCATATATAACACAGTGATTTGGAGAACACGTGTGGAGAGAATGACCTCCACATTGGTGACATTACTGCCGAACCGTCTCAAGTTTCTCTAGACACAGAGCCATGTCGTGGAAGCCAGTCCTTTCAGAAAACCCTTCGCCTCACTTCAGAACAACTGGTAAGAAATTATTTTAACATGATAAATGTTGTTCAATTTTAAAAAAACTTCATTCATAGATATTGCTTTTTCGGTCACAGTTGCTCTCAAGACAAAGGACAAATCGAAGAGAAAAATATTAAAAACAAAATAAAAATGTGCATCTGCAAGAAATTTACAGTATAATACAAACAAGTAAATGAATTGAATAATAATAAATAATAAAGTGTATGTTCAACAACTGAGTTGACCATGTATTGCCCAGAAAAAAGCTCCACGCAAAGCTTGTGTAGCTTGTAAGCTTGAGTGATAATTTTAGATCATACATTGTAATCACATACATGACATACAAGTCATTTAGTATTTGTCGTATTGCGCAATAATCTTTCTTTTAGAGCTGTCGGCTCCCAAAAAGAAGACACGTTTAAGACCAAAGTTTGAGGTGCTCATTTTCAGGTAGATTAGGCTGAAATGAAGGACAGCCAAAAGAATATTTAAAAATATTTAATTCTTATGCTAAGGAATTGGAATTCAGATGCATGAGAGCTCTGCAGACTGAGTGTGTTTTCAGAACAAGACCTGTACCGACATGAATTGGGATGACGCAGTCATATAAGTCTTCTTATTAGAGGAGGCAATTCTTCGTTTGCTTTGTTTATTATGATGAATATTAATATTATGCAATATGATCAGAATCCTAAATGTAACATAATCACCAATTATTAATAATAATAATAATAATAATAATAAACAATAAAATACAATAACATTTTGTCACAGAAAAAACATATCATTAATGATTTACGCTCTCTAGAACTTGTGAAAATAATAGAAAAATATATTTTCACATCACATTTCTCTCATGTTCAGGAGATTTTGGGTCTCTATTTGCACATAAATTTGAATGCAGATCTACATGACCCAGATATAGAAGTTTAGATAAATTGATTCTGTTGAGTTTTGCTTGTTAGTATTTCAAATGTCTATGACAAATTCCAACCATGAAGGAATATTTCTTCTCCAGTAATTTTAACAAAACTTAAGATCAAATAGAACCATTAGCCTATGGACGCCTCTCAAAACCAAGTCGTTCTTCTTGTCTTGGAAGAGCTTTCTTCGTGATCTCATTGTGGGTCTCTGGGTATATTTAAAAGTTGCTATAAAGATAAAAAGTTGCTGACTTTGATGAAACAAAATTTATTATTAATCTTATTCTTCATTACTTTCACAGCTCAGTCTTCAGTTAAAAGATGGTCCTAATGACGTGATGTTTAGTGTGACCACTCAGTATCAGGGTACGTGCCGCTGTGAAGGAACAATCTACCTGTGGAACTGGGACGATAAAATCATTATATCAGATATAGACGGCACAATAACCAGGTAAACAATCAGCAATTTTTGTTAGTATAGCTTTTTTATTAATATTGCTAATATAATCTGACCCTTGCAGGTCAGATAAGCTGGGACAAATTCTCCCCACGCTGGGCAAAGACTGGACACATCAGGGCATTACAAGTCTGTTCCACAGCGTCAGCCAGTAAGACGAGATCACAGGTGGTTGGCTTTAAATAAAAAGTGTCTAATACAGTTTTGTATGTATGTTTTGTGCAGAAATGGCTATAGGTTTCTCTACTGCTCTGCGAGAGCGATTGGCATGGCCGATATGACACGGGGTTATCTGCACTGGGTCAACGAGAGAGGGACGGTGTTACCGCAGGGTCCACTTCTACTCAGTCCCAGCAGCCTGTTCTCTGCTCTGCACAGGTCAGTTAGCATGCAAGGAAGGCTGTCATTAGCCTTTTTTTAAGAAATAGATCTGTCAAATATTGTATTTATTATGAATTATTGAATTGTATTAATGTTATGAATTATTTATACTTGTTTAATGAAGAATAATTTGTAATTATTATCAATATGTATTATTATTAACAACCGATAGGTACAATTTATTATTATTGTAATGTGTATATTTTTACTTAGACTTATGTGTATGTTTTATGTATATTCTTTATACAGACTATTTACAGCTTAGTTATGTGTACAGTATATCTTGTCCTGTTTCAGAGAAATGATAGAAAAAAGGCCGGAGAAGTTTAAGGTGGCGTGTCTGACAGACATCAAGAATCTGTTTTACCCAAATACAGAACCATTTTACGCAGCATTTGGGAACCGAGAGACTGTAAGTAAAAAAAACTTCACACCATCTACATGTCGGTTTTGAAATATGGCTGTGTCCGAGGCTTTTATGGTGTGTGTTGAAAGCTAAGAATAAGCAAAAGCACGAAAAGATTTGTTTTAATAATACAATGCGCACCAAATCACATGGTGCTGTTTTCTCAGACTTTTTAGAGCACGATTTATGGTATTTACAAAATTACCGTAAATAAATTAAAATAAAATAACCCAAATAAAATAACAAAACGTTTATTTAATTATTTTATAGTAATAATTTCAACAATGCAAAGTGCATATGGTACTGTTATCGCAGACAATTTTTTTAAGCTGTAAATTTAATACGTTTATTAAGCTAATTTTTTTGACACTTTTACATTTTCTACGTTTGCTTTAACAAGATGCAACAACAATATTATAATACAAGTGTGATAACGCACAATGATATTGCATATGAAGTACAACTGCTTATAATACGACTACCAATAATAATAATAATTATTATAATAATAATATTAATACTATTAATAGTCCATTTTTAATTGAGTAATAAACCCACAATCATGGTCAGTTAATGACCAGAGTAACAGGAAAGCTACACATCTAGATAAAGTTCTAGTAGGAAGTGTGAAAGAAGAAAGTATTGTGGCACTACTCTGATTCCATAAAAGTAAAGTATATTGTGGTTTAATTGGTCCTTACTGGTTTTTCCTGTAGGATGTGTTTTCGTATAAGGAGGTCGGTGTCACACTAAATAGAATCTTCACAGTGAACCCCAAAGGAGAACTCGTACAGGAGAATGCAAAGACAAACATCTCATCGTACGTACAGTCTTGACCTGGTTGAGAAATTTAAGCTGTTTTAAGATTAAGATTTAGACTTTATTAGTCCCACTATGGGACATTTTTGTGTTTTATAGCAAGAAAAACACAGGGAAAGCGGTTATTACAAAGGAAATTAAACACAATAGAAAAAAACACCAAGAGAAACAATATATTCTGTATATAAATATATCATAACTCGAGTGTAATTCTCTTTGCAGGTATGAGCGTTTGCGTGAGGTTGTAGACCACATCTTTCCTGATCTGAAGCGTCGCAGTTCTTGTGATTTCCCCTGCAGTGACACGTTCAGCCAGTTCACCTTCTGGAGAGAGCAGCTTTCCCTTGAGAATGGACCAATAGTGTGTTCAAACAATCCTTCTCATTAACCATCTGGATTAGAAGTGGAATGGGAAAAATAGTAGTTATTCTTTGGAACACTGCAATGCTGTTTCTGCTTTGCTTTTTTCCGTTCGCACACAGACCAAAGTCATAATTTTCTATTTACATTTATTCATTGATTCAGTATACTTTTCAATCTAATGAGTTTTTAACGTTTCCTCCAACGTTTTGCCTTTTTACACATTTCTGCCGTACTACAAAACAAGTGGTAAAGAATTATAGTAAAGCAAAAGCATGTTACCTCATTGTTGAAAGACAATCTATTATTAGTTTTTATACAGTTATATAAAAGTATTTTTTTTTCATTCACTTTTTTGTTTTGCGTTTGCACAAGCTTACATTTGAGAGAATTGTTAGTTTTTTTGAAAGACAATCTATTATTAGTTTATATACAGTTATATAAAAGTATTTTTTTTCATTAACTTTTTTGTTTTGCGTTTGCACAAGCTTACATTTGAGAGAATGTATAGACAAGGATGTGTTGGTGGTGGTGGCAGCTGACTGTTTCTACACTTTTGGAATAATCAGCCATTTATTATTTTAGCCGTGTTATAAATCAGTCCATACATGTGCAAATGTAACATACCTTTTGTGTTGATATTATACGATCAATTAATTTTTCACCAGTTTGTTTTCCTCATTTTCTTTCAGAGAAAGAGTTGTAAATCAGAGGTTTATGCTATTTTTACCTATTCCTCTTGCTTGAAAACTTTCAAATGCAAACGATTTCTTGTTTTAAAATTGTGTTGTAAATCTCATCTGTTGCTGAAGTGTGAATTAAACTTTTTACACTGGATGTCATATTCTATATTGACTTGCAATATAAAATAAACTGTAAACATGATAAAATGCCAACATCCTTTTTTTTTTTAATTAGAGCTTCAAATTGATAAGTAGGCTCGTCTTTACACGCTTTATTTAAACGTAATCTTGAGCCGGATTGTTAAACTTCGCTTTTGAGATTACAAGGTTTATCGGACGCGTGACAGGGGCGTTCCCACTATGCGCGCTCTCATTGGCTGGTTAGTGCTAACGGTCCAAGTGTTCGCCACTCGGACGTTCGACCGTCGGACATTAGACCGGAGGAGGCGGTGCGCGGCCGCGGCACCTGTTTCTGCACCGGACATGGAGCGATCGGTACGAGTACACTAAAAAACACCAATTCTTATATAGTTGATTAACTTTTTCACTATCTACTTTAAGTAGGCACCGCGCGACTGACTCGATGCGCATAATAATATCGCAGAATTATTTTTAACGAATTACAGCGTGACCCAGACTCGCAATGTGACCGGCTTTGTGAAGGACTCTGTCCCTCTTCGATCTTTGAAGATTAAACGTCGTTAGCTTTCATTGCTTTAAACATGAGTAAAACGCATAGTTTTGAGTTTTTCTGGTTATGAGATGAGTTATGAATTGTTGTGACTAAAATCGGGATAACAAAGAGCTGGAAGGCAGTGAAGTGATTTTTGTAACGATGGTTTGAGAACATTGTATTTTGTTTGTTTACTTGTTATTTTTTTTTTTATCTTTAATTTTTAAGTTATTTTGCTTGATTATTTTACCTTTCGAAATGTCTTTCACTTCTTTCTATAACTTTTTAAAAAGTCTTCATAACTTAAATTTGTGAGGCAAATGTGTCCCAATTAACAGGAGTCGAATGTATATCAGTTGAGAAAGTGATGTAAAATATATTAAAGATGTGACTACGTAATCAGAGCATGTGTGTTTCAGACTGTTATAGAGACTTTGGTGGGAGAACCTGAGGGTTTCTTTGACATTCTGGAGGAGAGGAGGCAAGGAAGCGACCTAAGACATGCCTTTCGCACCTTCAACCCTCAGCCGTACCAGGGATTGAAACCCACCTCAGCTGCTGAACTCAACAAGATGGTGCTTGACTCACAGTATCTGAAGTACATCATACAGGAGGTGAGACGGATCCTTCTGGAAGCTGATTCGTGTCTGAGACTGAGACTGATGGTTTTGGAAGCATCACACACATTTCCTTCACACAGGTCATGGCTGAAACTGGTGAACCGCGAGAGGTGGTTCTGGAGGAGGCATCATCCATCGTGTGGGAGATGAGCCAGAACCTTCAGCTGGGCTTCATCCGACTGTTGGGGTTCACTCTGAGCAAAGTGTTCAAGAGTGTGTTCAGGTCGATATATGTTAATGAAGAGGGACTAGCACGGGTTAGTTAATTTGTTCTTAATCCACCCTTTAATTCAGAGGTGACCAAGTTCAAACATTTATTTGCTTACTGTACAGTAAGAACTTACTGTATGTTTACTTGTATTTATTTATTTTATTTAACAAAGTTCTATAATCTTCTAGTTTTAATGTCTTCCAAAATCAAAACGTAATATGCAATTTATGGAAATACATTTAGGGTAAATTCTCTAAAAATGTGTCTTTACTATTTTTTTTTTCTTTTACAAATTACAATTTTTTCACAATGTATATTAAAGTTAAAGTTTTTTTTTGACCTTCTGTTCCATAACCAACCCCGAGTCCTGGGCCTAATTCAAGCACCTTTTTATTTTAAGATATTTGTTGAGCAATTGTTTTAAGCAACAGCAAGTGATAATAAGGGCCGTTTTTTTTTCAGCTTCAGAATGTCATTCCGGAATATCCTGTGATCCTCATGCCCAATCACAGGAGCTACATCGACTTTCTGATTTTATCCTACATCATGTTCACCTATGACCTCTCCATTCCTGTTATAGCAGCTGGAATTCGCAAGTATCTACTGGTTTTTAAAAGCTATTTGTATTCTTTTTTTTTTTTTTTTTTTTTTACATCATGCAAGTTTTAAGACTTGCAGATTTGTTCTGGTCCATCATTAAACTATATGTGAGTGTTGGAAAATAATTTTTTGTTGTAGCTCTGATGGGGATGAAGCTGGTGGGTGAGATTCTTCGACGCTCAGGAGCTTTTTTTATCCGTCGTGCCATTGGTTCAGACAAACTGTACTGGGCGGTGCTTTCGGAGTACGTCAGAACGATTGTGCGGGTAAAAAAAACGTTTTTCCTCACCACAGACCTTTCACCTACTCAACAATCATATCACAACATCAGCTTCTGATATCCCACAGCCTTTCTGGTTTTGTGGACTTATTGTTTTAAAATTGAGGAACAGAAAAGTAAATACAGATTACTGTATTTGTTCATTTATTGATATTTAATTGAATTGAAATTTAATTGAAAAAGCCTTTAATTGACCCAGAGCGGGAAATATAAGATATATATAGAAATATAATAAATATAAAAATATATTAATGAATGAATATGTTAATTAACTTACGTACATTTTCTTAGTAGTTGCTTGACTTATCAAACGTATCAATAAGAGGATCAGAGCTAAAATGTACTTTTTTTTTGTAGACGGGTCACGCGCCCTTAGAGTTTTATGTGGAAGGACTGAGAAGCCGAACACTCAAATCACTCCCTCCAAAATTAGGTATTTATATTCTTATTCAACTTTCTACTTTACATTCTACTTTTGTATTCAGTTTTGTATGAAGACATTTGTTTTTTATATTATCCTTTTTTCTGATAATGATCACAAGAATCTTACTATATATCTATCTATCTGTTCATTCATCTATTTAGCCATCTCACCCATCCATCCATTCATCCATCCATCTATTCACTCATGTATTTATTTATTTATTTATCTATCCATCTATTCCATCCAGTCATTCATCTATCAATCATCTATAATTCCACCCATCCATATATCCATTCACACCTACTCATCATTTTACTTGATCTTCCATACAGTCATCCCCTCATCCAATTATCAACGCATTAATTCACCCATTTATCAATCCATCCATGTATCCACCCATACACCTATCAATTCATCTATTTATCTGTGTCTATCATATGAAAGAGTCATATCTGTCTATCTGCTTGCAGGAATGATGCACATGGTGCTGGAGCCGTTTTTTAAGGGCGAGGTGTTTGACATCAGTCTTGTTCCCATCAGCATCAGTTACGAGCGAGTGCTGGAGGAATCCCTCCTGGCTCATGAGCTGCTGGGCGTCCCCAAACCTGCCGAGACCACAGGGGTACGGACGCTTACAAACACTTTACTCGCTTCATCAGACTTTACTCATCAGAGACCTGTACATCTCCAGGCTTTACTGAAGGCCCGCAGTGTTCTGAAGGAAGACTTCGGCTCTATGCACGTGTGCTTCGGCCTGCCTGTGTCTGTCAGAGGCCTGGTGAATGGAAAGATAAGCCGGAGACAGTACAATCTGATACCCCGGTAAAAATACACCTGCCGCACAGACCCATAATGCCTCACACTGCCACTACATGTTTTATAGAGTAGTTTTCCCTCACGTGTAATTTGAATAGATGGTAATGCTTCATTAGTTTATTAATAAATAATAATAAACAAATACTGTAATTTAATATTATTTAAATAAATGTGTGTTGATTAAATGGACCAAATGAATACAGTGAAATATTACACAATTGTTGTAATATTAGGAATGGGACTGAATAGGACAGTTCAGAACTTTATCTATCCAAGTAGTTGCAAATTAAAAACGTTTCGTTTAGAAATATTATTACCTTTATGGTGGGCAACGTATGGTGTTTAACCTGACCCTCTCTTTAATTTCTATTTCAACATGGACCTATTTAGATATTTTAGTCCATTTCAAATCGAATTTTGTGCTGTCACCCCTGAACTTTACAAATTTGTGATTGGTCCACAAGGCTTGCGAGCACACACGTTTTCACGTTTTTGCCAAACTTTCTTCATGATAAAAAGATCAAAACTTGGGTCAAGTTCTGGAATTACTGACCATCTTCTTCATTCTGTGCTGAGAATAGTCAAACGTTAAGCTAAAACTGGTTTCTGATAAACATCATCTAATAAAATTTGCTGCAAATGGTCCATCAATTTTAAGTCTGTTTTGGCAACAAGATTATTTAATTTTCATATATATTGTGGGCTGCAAAATTACCAGCAAAAACAAGTTTAGCATTTAGATCCCATGAAAAGTGGACTAAATACTGTAATTAGTCTGAGTATGTTTAAGACATTAACCAATCAGAACAAGATCAGGGTAAAAAGTTATTACACTGTTTTATCATATTTAAACATATTTGTCTGACTTTACGGAGACTTGGAATAGATTAGGTCTTAGTTTAATGTTAAGGGACATGTTGCATCTCTTTTTGCAAAACTTTTCGAGAACGACTCTAGGAACAAACTACTAGGTACATCGACCAAATAAAAAAAAAAAATAGTTGAATGCTGTTCAGTTGTGTTATATTCCATGAAGTCTTTTTGTGTTTCCCTATGAACAGAGATCTTCCCATCGTGCCAAACAAGGAGACACAGGAGTGTGTATCTGATCTGGCCCACACAATCATTCGTTTACAGGAGAGGAATGTGGTTCTGAGCCCATGGAACCTGATAGCTACGGTTCTCCTCCAGAACCTCCCGGCCATTGATTTAGACCTGCTGACCAGCAAAACCCTCAGGCTGAAGAGAACTGCCCTTCAGTTTGGAGCCCACCTCACGTGGCCCAGTAAGCCTGCCACAGTTATTACAGTATTATTATTAGTGCTTAGTCAATATGAATGCTAGAATAATGCCTTTGTGGTTCAGAGAAGTGCTGTTTTAAGAGTTTAAACGTTTGTGTTGCTATTAGAAACTGCTTCACAGAAGGTTCTTAATTCTGGGACTAGAGCCAAAACATGTGAAAGGAATGGAGATCAGCCACAAAACAGCCATTCAGAGCTTCTCCATAGAAACCTAAAAGTCTGATGGGAAATACTTTCACAAACAACATAGGTCCATCCATTCATTTTCTATCACTTATTTAATTTCTGGGTTACGGGGATCTGGCAACACACACTTTGCTGATATTCACTGAGAACAGTATAGGTGTACTGTGAACTGTATTTATGAATTTAAATGCGCGCGCATAAATAAATATCTGGGTAAAGTAATAAACGTAAGGATGTGAGGTAAACATTTAAAAATAATACAAGCCGAAACAACGTATGTTGAAACAAAGCACGAAACTCTGGTATCATAATTAACTTAGTGTTATGCTTTTTCTATATTTTTATGCAATTTTTTTAATCTTTATCTTCTTTTATTCTGAAATTGTATTTTGTATCTTATATTTTTTTCTATATTTTCTTTCTTTATGTGTCAGTTGTGTGGTTCCTTCTTTTTAGAAAAGTAATGTAAATTATTTTCATGTTAATTTTTTTGTTTGCTGAAAAAATATATACAATATATATCAGTTTATATGCAGTGTATATATGTATACTGTGTATTATTATATAATATACATATATATTATATATGATTTTGTTCCCCAACCTTAGCCACACAATCTTTAATAATTGTTCTGTTATTTTTTCACGTTAACTTTTAACATTCAGGCAGATGGTTAATTTTCACTATCTTGACGTTTTGAAGGACACTTCTCGCATTCTGAGGTGTTGTTGTCCAGTCTGGCCCTGCATAAGTCAGTAGTGCGGTGTGAGCGGGGACACGTCTGTTTAGTGGAGGAAGAGGGTCCGGGACCCCTCAGTCAAGAGCAGGAGATCTGCAGACGTGCCACTGCCCTTCTCATCTGCGCCTCCTACAGGAACCAAGCGCTGCACATTTTCTCCAGGCCAGCCATGGTGCTCATCGCCATGACAATGGCAGCTAGCCACAAAAAACGTGGGTATTTAACAAAAAAACAATACATTTATCACAATCAATGCAACACATTAACAGCACATGCCCAAGTATATAAATCTGTAATGTGTTAATGATAGTTGTATTTGAGTAACATGCAAATGCATTTATTTGTTTTCTGTGGTTAGATGACGTCTTCCGTCATTTTCACTTCCTGCTGGAAATTTTTGCCAACGAGTTTGTTTTCGCCCCCGGTCAAGCTGTTCTAGTAAGTCAGAAAAGTTTACTTAGACAATGCATTCACTATATTTAAAAAAAAAAAAAAAAAAAAAAAAAAACTGTTAAAAACGGTAATCAGCTGGCAGCTTTTGTTTCAAAGTGAATACTGAAAAATTACAATTCCCCACACACACATTTTCCCTCCAATTTCATAGTTCTGTTTTTTATTTACTGTACAATAGTCAAGTTAACAAGTCTTCCCATGATCCAATGTATGAAAACAGCAACTTGTCTGTGTTCACTTTACTGTGTTCACTTTGGATGGGTTAAATCCAGAGCCCAAATTCAGTATGGTCCTTAGTGGCCATATTGCCTTTTACTCACTTTCCTATCCTTAATACAATAAAACGGTAAACTGCAGTAAAACAGTCATACACATGTACATGGATTTATTGCATCCAAACAAACATGTCTTTTAGGATTTTGAGGAAGGCTGTTCCTTGCTACAGCAGTGCGGAGTAATCAAACGCTCTGGCACGGATTTGTATGTGCAAGACGAGGCACATGAGACCGTAGTCTTCCTCAGAGCCATCATGCAGCCCTTTATAGAGAGTTACAAGGTGATTATAATCGCTTTAGGCTTCCTATATCCATCACAAGGAAATCAACTTACATTCCTGATGCTTGTTTGTGCAGGTTGTGTTCAGGTACATGTGTGAAGAATGTCCGCAGACGTTCAGAGAGAAGACTTATCTACCCAGCATCCGCACATTCATCATGAAGCTGGTTATTTTGGGTGAGTGTGATGCGGATGCTCATTAAATCAGCGCAGGCCTTCCAACTATGGTAATCGTTTTCCTGTATCGCTCAGGTGAAGTTGAGTCGTACGAGTCCTTGTCATCAGACGTGCAGAAGAACGTTCTCTCGGCTTTAATCCGGATACGAGACGTGACTAGAAGCAAAGTGTACGTAGCTTCAAAAGCCTGTTGGATTAATTTGAGTTTAGATATATGTCAGGGATTTTGAACTATGGTGTTGTCTTGCTTTTGTTTTCAGTGACGGACAAAATGAGTTTACGGTGAATAAAGCTGCAGTGAAGAAGAGATGGGATGTGCTGAGTAAGTTTAGTTTGCTACATAAAATTGAAACAAATTCAAGTTTATTTATATAGCGCTTTTCTTGGTCCCAGACCAATGCAAGGTCGCTATGCGGAATTAAGAAAAAAAATGTTTTGTGACATAATAATAATTTGAAAAAAAAAGAGAACTATTTCTGGATACATAATTGCAAAATTAATATGTTCAGCTTAGAAAAAAATGACTATTAACTAAATTATTGATGGGAAACCTTAGGCCCGCCGGCCACATGTGGCCTGTGTTGATGTCTGATGTGACCCGCTCTTTATTTTCTACATTCACATTCTCTTATTTAGATAAATTTGAAATTTAGCCAATTTCAAACTAAAGATGACCTTCAGACTTCTCAAAGGATTTTGATATTTTTGAATTACAGTATGATACAATTACTCCACCTTCTTGGAATCTATAAAAGTAAATACATTAACTTCTAATGTTGATTTGTTGGTTTCTGTCAATCAAACTGACTAAAATATTTGTTTCTTATACCAGGTGGAGTATCTGGCCTTCAAATGTCTTCGGAAGCTAGACTGTGATGAAAATTATAGATTTTCTTTTAGATTTTCATACATAAACATTAACGGTCACTTAATGACAAAAATATATACATTAACATAATTCTTTCCAATCGTCATATGTCCATAATGCCAGTGAACGCCATTTGATGGTCCATGTAAAAAAACAATTGTTTTATTTTAATTGCACTTTTTTTTAATTAAAAAGAAAACATAAAAAAAAATTGTGCATTTACATTTCAAAGACTGGCATGCGAAGAAATGTCACAATGTATTAAATGAAACAATTACAGAAAGCAAAGAATTTAGCAGTTTTGTTGTTTTTTTTATTTACGTATTAATTAATTAATTCTTTTTTGCCTAATCATACAATTAATTTTACGATTTCTGGTACATTTCTGGGCTGTAGCCAATCAGCAACTCTGGAACTGAATAGGCGGGACACCCACCCTAGTGACCAACCAATCGCGAGCTTGATACGCACATCCACACTCTCACTCACACCTGTGGGGAATTTTCCCGATTATTCCTTCTACTGAACGCGGAGACACGGCTACACACGTGTGTGGTCGAAGAACAGCAGCAGGCGTTCGGTCCAGTGCACGGTCGACTCGAACAGAAACAGCGCCCTCTGCAGGACTTGAAGGACACAGACAAAAAGATTGGATATGACTACCGACAGGTGATGTAGAAACTCCAGCGACGAATTCAAGCCTTTCAAGATGAACCTGGCGCTCCGCAGGAAAACATACACGGCATCGACCGGGCGTAGTTGAACGTCCGTGTAAATAATGTTATTAAAACTGCCGATCTGTTGAAGAAAATGGCCCATCTGAAGCAGCACGTGAAACAGGTGATCTGCGGTAGTGAAGAGCGCGCGAAGGGCCAACTGACACTCACGCATCGTTTTGTCTAATGGACAAATAAAGAAAACGGGCTATTTTAAAGCATCATTTAACTCAATAACGTATATGCATATAAGAATCATATTTACCATCCAAACAAAGTAAAATCAAGATAATCGTAATCTTCATTTTGAATGGTGTTTGCTCTTGATCCTGACAGATTTTCACGAGAAATGAAACTTGTTTTACCTGATTGTGTGTTTGCTTTTCTGGGCGTGGTCGACGGCTTTGCATCAATGCCGAATCTTCACAGGTCCATTCAAACAACAAGCAAGTGTGAAAGAAATAAACTTTAACTTTAAAAATAAAGCACAACAAGGACAGCTTTAGCACAAAAACAGTAGTTCAAGTGTTCCCCAGCACCAGTGCACAGTAAACGCCACCATTGGCTTTTACATTTCAAAGACATGGCATGCAAAGAAATAGTGTTAAATTAAAAAGTACATTAAACGCACATAACATTACAAAAAACCTAAGAATTTAGCACTTCTTCGTTTTGTGCGTGTTTTTAACCTAATCATACAAACAATTCATTTTACGTTTTTGGGGTACATATCTGAGTTACAGTTAGCTGTAGCCAATCAGACTGTATAGGCGGGGCAAACATAATGACCAACCAATCACGAGTTTGACACGCACATAACAGTCTCACTCACACCTGTTGGAAATTTTCCAGATTATTCCTTCCACTGAGCGCTTTTGTTTTTGGACCGTGTTTTTGCACCCGGAGGGACAGGGCTACCCACTACCCCTATAAAACGATTGTTGAAGAAAAGCAGCAGGCGTTGAGTCCAGTACACAATAGAGGCGGACAAAAACAGCGCCCTCTGCAGGACTTGAACGGCGCAGACAAAAAGATTGGATATGACTGACAACAGATGATGTAAAAGCTCCAGCGAAGAACCCAAGCCTTGCAAGAAGATCTCGGCGCTCCGCATCAAAATACACAGGGCATAGACGGGGCGATGAAAGATCTGTTGAAGAAAATAGCCCAGCTGAAGCAGCGCGCGAAACAGGTGATCTGCGGTAGTGAAGAGCGCGCGAAGGGCCAACTGACACTCACGCATCGTTTTGTCTAATGGACAAATAAAGAAAACACGCTATATTAAAGCATCATTTAACTACGTAACGTATGTACATATAAGAATCATATTTACCATCCAAACAAAGTAAAATCAAAATAGTCAGAGTCTTCATTTTGAATGGCTCCTGATCCAGACGGATTTTATAGATAAGAAATTTCACTAGAAATGAAACCCAGAGCAAACTTCACCTATTATACCTGATGACGTGTTTGCTTTTCTGGGCGTGTTTGTCAAAGATAAAAGGAATGCTGTATTTTCCCTGGTCCATTGTTAAACTCCTCAAACAATGAGCAAATGTGATTATGGAAATTCCCAAAGAATTAACTTTGAAAATAAAACACAACAAGGGCAGCTTTAGCACAAAAACAGTACATTTAATTCAAGTGTTCCCCAGCACTAGTGCACAGTAAACGCCTCCACTGTGTTTCACCATCTCTCCATCTTTCACTGTGCAGAGAGAAGCATGACGTATGAACTGCTACCGTAACAATCCAAAGACCATCAAAAGACCACAGAACTACAGCCACAGAGAGAGAGAGAGAGAGAGAGACAGAGAGAGAGGGAGTGAGAGATGTAGAGAGACAGATGGACAAAGAGAAAGAGATCTCTCAGAAAGAGGATACACAGATAAAGACAGAAAGAGAAATTCAGACCTCGGAATGCAGAGAGAGAGAGAGAGAGAAAGAGATAGACAGAGAGAGAAAAGAGAGAAAGAGAGAGGGAAAGAGAGAGAGAGAGAGAGAGAGAGAGAGAGAGAGAGAGAGAGAGAGAGAGAGAGAGAGAGAGAGAGAGAGAGAGAAT
>MU204302.1:286224-306159 GCA_017309775.1 Paedocypris sp. Pulau Singkep | reverse complement strand
AGAGAGAGAGAGAGAGAGAGAGAGAGAGAGAGAGAGAGAGAGAGAGAGAGAAAGAGACAGAGAATGCAGAGAGAGATACACACATCAGGGACAGTGAGGCACATGCACAGAGAGAAAGAAAGGAGAGTGACAGAAAGACAGATCAAAGAGAGAAATACAAAAAGACAGAGAGAAAATTTGAGAAAGATGGAAAAATAGACAGAGTGAAAGAGAGGAATGATAGAAATGGCTGTAAGCTATTAATATTGATGCAACAATAATCATATGTATATATGATTGATACATATATATTTGAATTTGACCATATAAGAGTACATGAACAGTTTAGGGAGGAATGTGGTTTGCCATCAGTTGTGTAACAGTGAACTATAATGCTGCCTTCAAGCCTTTAGGAGAACCATTATCAGTAAAGCCAATTACCCCGCAAAGTCCCTTAAAATAATTTAAAATTGCACAAATACAGACTACGTATACGTTCTCACGTCAAATGCTTTTCCGAACAAATGTTAAATATATAAAAAAAAAAAAAAAAATGTGCTTTCAAATATGGCCGATGCTTGATTGCCACAAAAAAAATCACCACTTTTGTCAACTCTTTGTGCATTTTATACAGAATTATATAAATTAAAACACGTTTCCATCTGGACCCGAAGACAGCATATACAGTATGAGTACAGTAATGAAGGTTTCTTACTGAGAGGCACATACTATAATGTCTAGGCTAAAACACACGAATCGGTTCGTTTTTATTCTACTTTTGACTCATACATATTCATCAAGTACAAAGTTAAAATGCCTTTGTCATTATATATTCATAAAATAGTAAAATAAAAGTGCCCCCCCCAAGACTACACAACAACAAAAAAAACAGTCATTTGTCAAGACCGGACACTTCCATAAACAATATAGATTTCGTTTTATAGTATAGCACCGTTTTAAACGCCTTCGCGGTCTCTCTCTATAGTTTTACACGCCAGAACCGGTCACGAATTGGACCTTCCACATTTCTTTCTTCACCGGACACTCCGATTAATCACAACAGCCATGCATATGATCATACACGAGCCAACAATCACGGCAGAATTACTCCAAAAAACATCCAGCGCACGAGATAAAACAAACTTCTACAAAAAAAGGCAAACGCGTTTATGTACAGTTACCGTAATATAGCCACAGAAACCTCCACGAAAAACAACCGCACGATTCACCGGCCTTCACCACACAAACACAGACTCTAAGGCTACGAGCGGTTCCACCGAAAAAGTCTGATTTCGCCAGAGAAACCTGCACAGGAGAACCTCCCGTGATTAGACGTCCATCTTTTCGTAAACCGTTAGCAACGGCACCGGGTTTTTGTCGTAACTAAACGAAACATTTGAAAATAAATTCAGAAGTTCTTGCGATCCTTTAAGGCAACGACATATATTGCAATTATAAGTCACAGCGGATTTGGAAGCACAAATTCAAGTGACTTTAATGGCGAGATGATCATTCCAGCTATATGATGTTTTACGGTAACGTATGACGAGCGAATTTGAGTCAGGCTTCGGGGACTCGTGGTTCTCGAGTTTGCTCGCGCTCGTCATAGGTTACGATTAGATATTGACATTTTTGGAACTATCGTCGTGTATAAAATCAAGATACTTAAAATATTTGTAGTTAGTGTTATTACGGTAATAAAATATTGGATTTTTCCGTTTTTAATTTTGGCCGTAAAGACCGAAAATTAAGGCGTCATCAAATTAGCTCAAATATTTAATAATAATAAAAAAAAAAAAGCTTCAATGATTCTGAACATTCTGAAATTATATTTCAAATAATCCATGTGATTTAGTAGAGTAAAAAAAAAATGAAAACGTCTAAAACCCAGTAAGTTTTCCCATCAGGTTCAGCTTAAACGAAAGCAAAACCTACAAGCGCTTTTCCACACCAATTCAGATCATGTGATAAAATCATTCAGATCTCAGTCTGAAACTGTGAAAAAAAACATGACTTTCCTTTAGGTACTGAGCCGACGAGCTCTGAGCTCTAAAATATCAGCCACACTTTCCAAGAAATAATCAAAACACAAAAAATGCGTTTTGTTTGTCAACCTAGAGATAAAATGCTTTTTCTCAGATGATTATTAGACTTTTCACTCTAATCGAGCGAAATCTGTGAGCACCAGCATCCTGTTTACATTGGATCTGAATCAGGACTATAAAACAGCACGCCTGTTAGATTTGTACAGTAATCCAGCTTTTGTCAAATCTGAGTGTGAACCTGGCCAATCACAGCCTAGCACGATCCTGAGGAATTCTGGGAGCACCTTGTGACCGGTTGACATAGCACAGATGGGCCACTTTCCCAAAATCCTCAGTGTAGAGCACAGCGTCATACTGTTGATTAGCTTGTAAAATCAGTCTTACGCCCAGTTCGGACAACGGCTACGTTCACACCACAATCGCCCAGTTAGGAATACATTTTCCCCTTCGTTTGCAAATCAGTTCAAATAAGCCACTAGTTAAATATGTTCAACTGTTTACCTGAGCTAGAAACAGTGCAAAAACTCTCTAAAGTTGTAACAATTTATAAAAATGTTAATTTAAATAGTTTCCAAAATTTTACATAATTTTTTTTTATTTGGTTCAAAATTCCACATGCACTTTGTACATAAAAACGACCTACGTGTTTAATTATTCGCATCGTCTTTACGAAGTGGAGCACTTTACGAAGTTAATCAGATGCGAGAATCAAATTCGCCAAGAGAGAAAGCAATCGAATGACACGAGCAGCGCTGCAGTGTGAACGTAGCTGAACCGAGAGCAGCTGAAGTCAGAAGAACCAGAGAGTGAAGCACCAGAACATCTGCAGCACCACTGCACAGCATCCCTGATACACAGAAGAAGTGATGGAATCTGGACAAGTAAGCTGTCCAAAACTCTGAAATAGTAGGATCTGTCTGGACAAACAGAAGATCAGAGTTTGGCGTTTGTCTTCTGGTGGAATATTGCATCAGAGACCACGGCGAATGTGAACGGAATAAAACGACTCTTTAAAACTCGGAAACTCTTAAAAACAGTACTCGACTTTTTGGTGCATTTTTTAAAAATGTGTGTGTGTGTGTGTGTGTGTGTGTGTGTGTGCGTGACGCTCTCTCGCTGGACAGTGTGTGCCCTGTAGGCTACATCAGTAAGGCACCTACGGGCTGCTCGGCGTTGGTATTGCTGGGAGAGAGTGTGTGTGTGTGTGTGTGTTAGAGCACCACAATGGAGTCGTGAACGGAAATGTCCTGCAGTTTTGTAGTACCAAACCAAGAGTAAAAAAAAACTTCACGCGCACCTTCTCTCTCACAGGAAATGTGTGTGTTTCTAACGTGAAAATGCATTGGTAATATAAAGTTGAATTCTGCAGCACTAAAATCTAATGGCCAGTCACATCTCTATGCATTTTAGCAATATTTATGCGGAAAATCATAATATGTAATCGAAATTTTGAAGTCACAATGTGCTGGAGCCAATCAGTGTTGCTTGACTGGAGGTGGAGAAAGACTAAACCGTTGATTAGCCAATTTACAAACTCCAAGTGAAAATACAAATTCTACAAAACGGCCTTAATCTGTGGAACCATGACCCTCATTTTTTCGGTAACTGACCCCTCGGACGAAAAATGCATTTCAACTAATTATAAAAACCACCAACAAATCGTTCTCTCTCAAAATTTTGAAGCATGATTGAGAGCGTAACAAAGCAGAAACCGACAGCCACTTTGGCAGCCTGTCATGCAGATTCTGTGAGAGAAGATGGAGTGAACCTAATGGAAATTTGGAAGGAATTATTACTCTGTTATTCGCAATATAGTAGCTACAAATGGACGTACTGGATGGTAATTCAGGGTTCTTCTAAAACAATCAAACACGTGTATAAGTATTTGGCGAGCAGCTAATTCTGGCTAACGTGCTGCGATTTTCACGTGCTGCTGGATTTCAAGTGCTCGGACAAACACACACTCGAAAACACACACATTTTCTGTCGTTTCCGTGAGAGAGAAAACTGTCACCGTTGGAACATGACACAACGTCTAAAACGACTGAAAATTAAATACAACGTAGAAAAAGATACAAAGTCTGAGAAGGTTGGATAATAAATATCAGAAGTGTGAGTGGAATTCTGGGATAGCACCAGCCGATTGGAAGGCCATGACGAGAAATGATCAAGTGCCTATTGGATATGAAGACTCGGAGCGTCATGACGTCGTGGCGTGGCGGGATGGTGTTCAGTAACAGGCGAAGTATTCCTTCAGCGGGGCGAAGAGGTGACGGATGACGGGAACGCTCCATGACCTTCCCAGAAGCCTTTGCCTGGCCAGACGGCTCATGTTGGACACATCAGTGTAATGGACGGGGAAGCCAAAAACTCTGTAATAAGCAACACAAATATTCAATTACAAATACATTAACAAGCTTTTAAAAAGAAACAATATTCACATGCGATGTTCAGACCTGTTTAAATGGACATATTTTTGTACGTAGCTGATAAACTGCAGCAATTGAGGGGTTTAAGCCTTTTCACATTTTGGATAATTATTGACTATTTATTAGATTTTGATTTTGTCACTAATATTACATTGCTAATTTTTTTATAGTCATTTGATAGTTGTATCGCTATTAGTGTAACGCTAGTTTAGACTGCTCTGGAAGGTGATTTGTTTGTGATTAACTTGAAATTTTATTTTGATTATTCTGTTGAAATAAAATGAAACTGCAAACAATTATAAAGCGTATAGTACCTGAAAAGTGTCAAACTTAGAATCAGAGCATCTTACATCAGACAAGACGTCAACTACTCAGCTTACTATTTTAAAAATAGATAGCCGCCATTATATGGTGTACTTTTAGGCTAATTCTCAATTGTTATTTTATAGCTACTATTTGAATTTAAAGTCAGTTATTTTTACAGTTTACATTATCCAAAGAATTTCCACTTTTAGCAATTTAGACATATTGACTTCATTATTATTATTATTATTAATATTATTATAATTATTATTATTATACCTACAGTTGCAGAAACAATAGAAAAAAAACTATATACATGAATCCAGCTAATGTTTAAATTCACTCTTTGTTATGCATGACTGGTTCAAAATGCTAAAGTAAACATATTCCTAAAATTGCTAAAAATATTAAATAATAGGGGAAATAATAAGACGGCATCACCTCTCCATCTCCGTGCACCACAGAATATCCTCTTTATTGTTCATATAGACGGGGTAGTGCTGGTCCTTGCCTTGTTTAATGGAGTTTGAGCGAGTTGTGATGGTTCGCACTTTGCCAAACTGAAAAAAACAGACCAAAAGTAACACTACATCATTTTTCTAAATAATTTCTTGGGTTTTTAAATCTATTCTCAGAGCAAATGCGCCAAAAAAACAACACTAGAAAGCATCACACACCTTAGCTGTCCGGCCGTGTTCCAAACAGTCTTGCAAGTCGAGTTTATCATTTGCCATGGCAGTCAGCGGTCTAAAAGCAAGATCACAAGTCAACATAATGAATTATTTACTAACTAATAATACGATTATTAATAATAAAATGATACCATTGATTTATATTTAAACTCTTCTTAACTTAATTTTAGATTTGATGTTAAATCTACTGAAAGTGCTTGTTTTACATGTACATAAAGTAAAAAAAATAAGTTTAACAGATTAACAAAGTGAAAAATCTGTCATACCGGTTCATTCCAGGTAAGTTTCCCCAGAAATATCGAGCTCTGTGAGCAGCAGACACTTCCTTAGCATCAATCATTACTGGATTGCACTAGACGGAGAGAATCAGAAAATATATTTTAGTATTTTATTTACAGGTAGTACACATATTGTTTTATTGTTTAACAGCATTCACAACACAGATAATATATTGAAATAATAATCCACATTGACAAAGAGTATACTATAACAACAATGTATTTTTATATGTAATATATAAATGCAAAAAAAGTAACAAAACATTTTTACCCTTTAAAAACAATTAAATTATTTATTATAATTTTGATTACAGTACTTTAGGTGTATTATCATTGTGTATCATCATATTATCATTCAGGTGTATTATCATTGTGCATAGTGCATACAAATATAATCATGCAACTATACACACCCACACACATATATAAACAATTTTATATGAATACTGTATATATAAAGTGTTTTATATGTAATTATTTAAATAGATACGTATAAAGATCCATACATATATAAGTATGTGTGTATGTGATTACAGTCATGATTACATTAACAAATATGAATTTTGTATCCACAATCACATTCACATATGTGATTTAAACAGTGAGTATTCAAAAAATAATACTTGTTTAACCCAAATTGCCTTTTAAATTAAAAAATTAAATTAAAAAGCAAGATGTTTAGATTTCTAGCTACAGTGTAATTGTAATTTTTTAAAACTTTGATGCAAACACTACCACACTAAGGCCAGAAGAGGGCAGCAGTGATGACATCACTCAGTTGTGTTAGTTTAGTGTGTGCAAGCACCTCTAGAAAGCGCGAGATGTCTCTTTTGTCACTGACTCCCATGGCCACAACATTCTCAAACAGCCAGAAAAAGGGTCGGTCGTCTCCATCTTTGGGTCGAGCTTCGTGAAGCAGGCGGTAAAACTCGAAGAACAGACGACCAGTCCCTTCTGCAAAACACACAAAGAAACACAAACTACTACTTAGAAAGCTACTTAATATAAAGTAATGCAGACGTTTTATAATCTTACCAAAAAGACCTTTCCTGGCAGGGTTTACAATGGACAGATCATTACACGGACTTCCACCGATCACAAGGTCAAACGGACCCCACTCCTGAATCTATATGACACAGAACACAGTCAGACGTAAGTGTTTAGGAGTAAGAAAAGGTGACTGAGAGGGTCTCACATGCTTTCGTGTGACATTCCTGACGTCTCCAACATACGTGATCCTTCCCTCGTGACGCACCATGCCCACGGTGATGGAGTCTTCACACACTTCTGACGCCACATACCGGTCCACTTGAATACACAGATCCTTCAAGACCAGCAGCCCTGAGATTAACACACACTTTAAGTTCCTCGAAATTCATTTGCATTTGTATTTTTTTTCACTTTTTATTTCAATGGTTATTTGTCAAAATCGCAATTCAAATTTCAGACAAATGAAATACGCCACATGCTGGCAGACGTCCAACACTGTCAGAAAACTTTGTGAAAATTACGGTAAAAAGCTGTGAAATGCTGTTTGATGTTTAACGCTGAACAGAACATCACTGTACGTTTATATACAATTATCTAAAATACTTGTAAGTTTAGCCTAAATAACAGGAAAATCTTGAAGATATTTTCAAATGTCAAATTTACAGTACAAAAAGTCTCCTGTAAAGTTCCAGTAAATCATCTTTTTGTCTACAAAGTTATCAATACATTCTCTTGTAACGTAACACAAATGTAATAAATTAAAATAAATATAAATAATCAAATATAATATTCAAAAAGTCAATAAATACAAATATAATTCATACACAGTTAGATGCAATATTTATTATACAATAAAACATGTGGTTTCATACTGTAACATGGTATACATTTGGACAGTATCTTTACAATTTCATTTTAAAGTTGTCAGTATTTTGCTCATTACATTTCTTGGAATTTTTGTGACTGTGTATTTCACCCAATAGGGTCTCACCTGTAGCGATACCATCAAATAAAGAGAGCACTCTGATTGGCTGCCTCTTCTCTGCCAATACTGGTGAGTACAACTTTGGAGGCTCCTGCTCAGGAATTATAGAGAGAAGAAAATAATGTATGCACTATTAAAAGACAAATGTCCAAAAAGGTGAAATATAGACAAAAACATTAAGCCAAATAATGACTTTTTTTTAGAATGTGTCTGGAGGTCTGGCATCGTTTCAAGGTTTAAAAAAAAACACAAGAATGTCTAATTGTATCCAGTCCAAGGCTGAAAATATACGCATTTCTCCAAAACTGTCTGCATTTTAGAGGGAGTAAGAATCTATGGAGCGCGTCCAGAATGTGGCTGTGAAAAAAAAGTTAAGTCTTGTGTGCAGTTAAAATCAGAGCTAAAATAAAGTTTTAATTGGAAAAGACTGTTCCAGACATCTGACTCCCAAAAGTTACATTGGTCCCTGTCAATGGTGCGCAGATAGGCCAAGGGGGAGGAGTCAATGGTAATTAATCAACTCATTATTTTAATTAAAATGCCTTTCTATTTGTTTTGTATTATCATATATAGGGTGGGAATCAATCAATCAATCAATCAATCTATCTATCAATCAATCAATCTATCTATCTATCTATCTATCTATCTATCTATCTATCTATCTATCTATCTATCTATCTATCTATCTGTCTATCTGTCTATCTGTCTATCTGTCTATCTGTCTATCTGTCTATCTGTCTGTCTGTCTGTCTGTCTGTCTGTCTGTTTACCTGTCTGTCTGTCTCTCTGTCTCTCTGTCCATCCATCTAAAGAACAAACCAATTCAATCAACTTCGACTATTGAATGAAATGAAGTCTGCTCACCAAGACAGACCAAAGCCAGTTGACAGATGTATTAAAGTCATTTAAACGCTCTAGTAAGAGCAGGAGCCAGACATTCAAGAGGCTGTAGAGGAAGGTAAAACCCGGCATGTTTGTTTAAAAGGAAAGAGTTTGTGTAACAGATTTGCCTTCTTCCGAAAGGCTCAGTTAAACTCACAAAGTCCTGATCGTGGTTGTTGGCGAAGAAGAGCTGCAGTCGTGATGTCCAGTCGTCCCTGCGTCTCAGAAGATCACACACGCTCCTGCTGCAGCACATGTAGCAGTTCCAGGGGTCTTCACGGATGGCCGCCTGTGCAGAGCCGGGTCCGACCAGCAGATCCACACACTCCACACAGAAACACCTGCAGACACGGCAGCATGAGACACACACACACACACACACACACACACGCACACACACACACGTACCTGCAGCAGTTGTTGTTACCGCACATCAGCACTTCTCTTCCTCCACAGCAGATGGTACAGTACGACTGGTAACCGTCATCATCGTACTGGTACGCACACTCCAGGAAGCAGTTCTGTGAACAGGAAGCACTTCAGCATCAGCACCGATGGAAACTTCAAACAGGCTGCGGATGAAAGAAACCTTGCAGCTCTGGCACATGGCTCCGATAAACAGAGGATGCTCCAGCAACACATTCAGACTTCCACAGGAAATACAGATATCTGCGGAATCAAATACAGGACACGATTAACCAATCGCAAATTAGAGAAAAATAATATAGCTATGAGCAGCAACAACGGGGTTCAAGCCTTTTATGTGTTCTGGCAATAAGGAATATAGTGTTACATTCTAAACTTTTTGTGTTTTTCAAAAAATATTTTCGCTTATGTTTCTTGACTGTTGGTGTATTTTATTTATTACATAACTTCAAATAGACCTTCACCAACATCATCGATCCAAACACATCCAGAGTTGATCTCCACATATCAGAACAGCACCCACATCTTGTGTAGTACAAATTAGGCGTGTGCATTTAGAAATAATTAAAAAGAAAATTAGTGCTAGATCTGAAACTAAAATTCCCTTCTAATGAATAATTTCAGCTAGGCTGTTTAGCAAAGCAATATTCACTCACCCTCACGCTTCAACGTCATGTGACTTTATAAGACTCATCTTACAAATATCTGATTGGCTGACAAATAAACAATTGGTTGGACTAGGTCTAATGGTCCCATCATCATAATTAAGCCTAATATATAATTCTAATACATAATAAGTCTGAACATGGTTTTGTTTCGATAAGATGGAAAAAAAGTATCAAAAACAGTTTATCATCAAACCAATTTAAGGAAATCAGCGCAAAACAATCTTGCATTAAAAGAAACGAAAATGTAAGTTTAGTTTATCTTTAGCTTCCGAATCAAGTGATATAAAGAAACTGTCATTACGATACGCGGTTCACAGACGTAAATGTCATTTTTGCCTGTGACCGTAACTCCGCCCAAAACCAAAGCACAAAACATTCAAATTAACCAATCAAAATACACTAAAAGAACATAAGAATGTAAAAACTGAATACGTAAGTAATTTCAGCAAAAAATGCATCTCACCTTCAATATTGCGACACTTCTGCCTGACCTCGTGCACCAGTCTCTCTGCAGAAAAAAAACAGATGAGCACGGCATCTAGCGCTGGAAAAGCTGAAACATGTCCATCAGCGAGTGATACCTCGTGTTCCTTCATCGATAATTTCTTTGATTTTGGGCTTTTCAGCACTATTTTTGCGGGGTTTCTTGGCAGGGGGCGGGGCTGTGTACGCAGCTGCCTCAGGCTCCACCCACATTTCTGGATACACCTCAGTGTAAGGGTTACGCTCCGCTAGTAGACACAGAACACGTCAAATATTTTTATTTCTTGCGAATATAAGCACCCGCCAAGTTTTTAAAGAAGTGCTTATATTCAAGTAAATACGGTATTTTAACACCAAACAGTAATGCAATGCTAGATGTTTGAGAGAAACATGTCTGATAGGTGCATAAATGTAAATGTATGTAAATAATGTGTATTGTATTAAACACATCAGACATTGGGCCTGTGGTTCAGGGTTGATAAATCTCCTGGTACCTGGTGGAGGCTCGAGTCCTTTGGCTCCGGTGGGAAGAAACCCGGCACTGGCCCATTCAATCATCTGCCGCGTCTGCAGCTCCACACTTTTCCCAGTGTCCGACTCATCCGTGGAGACACATGCCGGGAACGGTTTACCCGCACGAGTGCTGGCTGTCTGAGAACCAAAGAAAGATGATGTTTATATGGTTTTTGTGGGTTTTACTGTATATGCCACGTTTCAAATTAATGCCAAATTTCATATTTATTTGTGTACTTTATTGCTTATCATTGTATATTTTACTTGCTTTTGTGGTTACTGCTGCATGTACATTTCTTATTTGTTCCATCTATCTATCTAACTATCTATCTATGTATCTATCTATCTATCTATCTATCTATCTATCTATCTATCTATCTATCTATCTATCTATCTATCTATCTATCTATCTATCTATATAAATAACTTACCAATTTAAATAATTAAACTTCGACTAATGAAGAATGCCACGTTCATATCTCATTTCATATCACTTACATCAATTTCATTTCATATCACTAACATTTATTTCATATTCACATCTTTACATTCTAAGACTTGCCTGTAAAACTTCGTAGATGGCTTTTCTATACATGGGCTGTTTGTTATAAGTGGGCTGATGGAATGAAGTGCAAAACGTGCTCAAGGGAAGCAGCTTCTCCACACACACCTGTGAAAGGAAAGAACATTCCTTACGCCTCATATTATTCCTTAGGCTCGTGTGTCTTATTCCTGTCTGTCAGACCCACCACGGAAAATTTGCCATCTCCAAACCACATGACCCAGCGCGTCCCTTCAGCGGCTCGACTGCGTCCCGTCATCCACCAGGACACTATCCGGCCGGGCCACCAGGAGAACCCCCGCAGCTTCCCCCAGATCAGCTCTCCAATCCCGAACCCTCGACCGTCCTTAACGCACAAATATCACTTTGACGTCAGTGTCAAGTCACATGATCCAGTGGTTAATAAGGCGCAATAAATCAAATGTTCCATTTAGATAGACAGACATACATACAAATAGATAGCGAAAGACAGACAAACTTAATCCAGCATTTAAACTTAATCTTAATCCAGCATTTATATGATTCAGCCAAACTCGTCTGATCTCAAGATTACACGCACTGCCAGTGTAGTAAATAATAATAATAATAATATGAGTATTTGTAGGGCGCTTTTCACAGTTTTAACTGTCTCAAAGCGCACGTGTAAATATGTAAGGGAATTGTTTCTTTTTATTCATTTGATCGTCTGGATTGTTGGTGTTAAGTAAATGGCTGCGGTTATGACAAGACAAAGACCAGAGACCAGAGTGTGTCTATGGGATAAAATTAGTGCCAAAAAGAGTTTTGCGCAAGCAATCCGTGCACGTATCTTCACGCTAGCATGCAAATCTCTACTGCTTGAGTAAAAATAGTTTTGGAACTTTTTTGACTCTTTGCTCTGATTTGTCAAAGCCAACCAATCGCAAAGCAGATTCCGGCCGCCGTTTCCGGCCACCACGACGGATGCTAAAACTAAAATTGATGAAAGGATTTTGCAGATATGAAAAAGGTTATAAAAGATTTATCATTACTTTTACATTACATTAATTCATTTTTCCCAATATTTATTTATATTTAAAGCAAATAGTAATATGTGTCATTATAGTGCTGTTTGACAATTTGAGGGTTCCGGGTTAAATCTTCAAAAAAAAAATAAAAAAGAATTGTGAAAAAATTGTGATTTTTATTCTAAGCAAAAAAATATATATATATATCGTGATTCTCATTTTATCCAGCATTGTGCAGCTCTGATAGACAGACAGACAGACAGATATATAGATAGATAGAAATACAGACAATCAGAAAAAGAGATAGACAGACAGATAGACATACAGATAGATAGCAAAAATTAGGAAAAAAACAGACAGAGAAACAGATAGATAGATAGATAGATAGACAGACAGACAGACAGACAGACAGACAGACAGATAGATAGACAGAGAGATAGATAGATAGATAGATAGATAGATAGACAGACAGATAGAAAGATAGATAGATAGATAGAAAGATACCTTGATAATATCGTTGAAACATTCACACACTATATACAGTATACTGATACAAAATATAGATAATATATTGGACGGGTTAAAATTCCTACTGTAAAACACTTTGTTTCACAACTACCGTTAGCAATCGGAGCTACACACGCATTTGTCAAAAGCGCTAAACAACAAGCCGAGAAGCTTCAAGCAATTGTTGCATTTACCTCATATTCCAGATCCATCTCAGAGGAACGTGACAGCACTTTGTTACCACAGGCCACTGGAGGCGGCTCCGGAGTCGTGGCCACTGTTGGGGAGGCGGGCTCAATGTGCTGCTGCTGGGGAGTGGGCGTGGACGGGAGGTTGACAGCGGGCTCCTCCTCTTCCTTCTGAAGAAGATCGCCTGCAGCTGATTGGTCGTCCATGATGTCACTCAGTGGGGTCCCCAGGTGGTCCTTCTCCTCCTTCAACACATTAACACATAGGTGAGACTCCCTTTACACACTGTTTCTTTATTCCTGGCGTGGAATATGCATGTGAAGTCCTATTCTAAAACCATAAACTATTGCTAGACCTATTATGAAGAATTAAAAGTAAAGCAATGATTTAAAGTAACAATAATAAATTGTAGGTAAGCTTACTTCTGCTACTTTAGGAATGTGAGATTTGTGACTGTTTTAAGCAGCTGCAAAAAAGGTCATAAGTTCCTGAAATGACCCTTGACCCCAGTAAACAGCCAACCACAGAGTGGCCTATAACACTGAAACAATGACTAAGAAAGATGGGCTCATTTGATGGGTCACTGGCAACATAAAAAAGTCATCAACTACATTAACTGAAAGGAGAAAATGGACCAGGAAGCTGAATCGGTGAAGTGATGTTTCCTTTTCTTATTGTGTGTGAATTATGATATAGCTGAGGCTTATAAACGCTCATACATGTTTTCCTTCAGGTTCAGGTTTAGAACTTTTCTCTCTTTTGGGACGATTTCCCCACATTATCTCAATTTATTTTTGGACATAAACATAAAAAAACGGCATTATATTAGAGTAAAAGGCATTATTTTATTTCATTATAGTATGAAAATAAAACAAACAGCAATTCTTGGTTTACTGATTTGAGATTGTCTTATTATGCACGGCAATAATTAGAAAAAAAATGAGCTTGTATATTGTTTTGAGCATAATGATGCTTGTAGAATTATTCTACAAAAGGAAATGATTTCACATGGAAGTTGTGTGAACTTCCACCATGACCTGAGCATGCCTTCTGACCTCTTGACCTCAATTGTGACCTTTGGGCTCTTTGACAAGTTTTAAGAGCTGAGAGCTTTATGATACGACTGAGGCGGTGATGACTTCTAACCCTGACCTCACCGTGACCCAAGCAAACTGCATCCCCTATGAAACTCAACAAATCTACAATCTTGTGCTAAAATGATTGGTATTGCGTTGATATTCCAGGCAGAGCAAATTAAGAATCTGGAGCATCACATTTGTGGGGTCAATGAAACGCTCAAAATGACCAGAAATAGAGAACTTTCCTATGAATCAAAATTGTATAAAGTTAGAAATATAAACATACTGCAAAAAACACCTGCTATTCTACTCTTTTCAAACTGATAGAAATAAACACACACACACACACACACACACACACACACACACACACACACACACACACACCAAAAACACCCATTAAATTCTGATCCTATATGAAAAAGAAAACCGTGAAAAAAGACTATTTTGCTTCAAAACCCCAAAAAGAGACACAACATTTGCAACGTCTTTGTTTGTGAATCCTAGGCCATGTGACTCCAGCAGGACTGCCTGATTGGTCAAGCAGGATTTGCGTGAATGGGGCTGCTAAAACGAGACCATCCCAATGAAAAAAAAATAGAAACACAAGGAAACACGAGCATGTGCAGTTTTTCTCCCGGAAACCATCGATCCACCCAACCAATCATCGATTACACTAGATGGCCAAAAATATCACGGTTACTAGGCGCAGAGAAAGAAGCGTCGCAATTTATGGCTTACGGGATCTGCAAGACTTCACTTGAAGGGATATTTCAGACCTATACAGAACGGTTTTGTGTAACGCACGTGTTTGTAATCAGCTCTTCCCGAGGCGACACGCTGGCACAAAGCCAGACTGTGATGGGATCCAGAGGCTCCAGGAGGAGGGGCTTCGTCTCCATGGCCTTGCCCAAATGCAGCAGGCCTGGCTGGGTGAGCTGAGGACACTGCAGGGCCAGAAACACCCAGCCGGACCAGAAACACACACTTTAATGGTCTAGGACGTAAATCCTGTTTCGATGAGTGGGGCAATGTTGAGCGTTTGAGAACCTCTGCTTTTTAAAACCATTAATACATTTCTTTATGTAAAGTCAATCATCACTCTTGTCTAAATATTTGAAAAAAAAAATGTTACTATTGTAAATTGCTGTTCTGCATTCTTGCACAAAGAATTTGTACTGTAGTTCAAAGAAAACAGCAATATTGTGTTTCCGTTTGACAGATTTAAATGAAGTTTAATAGAATCACGGTTTAAATAGAAAACAATTTGGAAACAAAGCTACACAGAACCAGTACCACCATGTTGTTGAAATACAGCAACATGGGTTTAAATTGTATGTTTCTATCACACAAAGCTTTAAAAAGCTACACACATCTATGCAAAAAGCTTTGAATAAAGTTCCACTTACCAAGGCAACAAACAAAGTATAAATCAAAAGCTAAAGAGAAGGAGAGCTGGTTCAGAACAAACGGTTTCACACACCTCCACAGGAAACAGGGCCTCAATGTGGCGGAGGACATTACTACCACACACACACACACACACACACACACACACACACGCACACCCCACCCCACTTTCCAATGATCTAAACTTTCCATTCACCACACTGGACAAAACACACAGACACGACAGCACAGTATAGATTCAATACAAAGTGTCTAATACTTTGGGATTAGAGATGAGCAATATGAGTGAAAATTCATATCACAGTATTTTCAAGTATTCAGACGGTATCTGTGTTGTATCACGGTATTGTGAGGGGGGCGTAAGATTTTAGTACACCTTTATTACATTATTTGTACACAAAATCTGTATTCTAACTTTATTTAAAGTAATAAATTAGATGCAAGGGGGAAACCTTGCTATGCATCTTGCATTACTAACACAGTTTATTTTTAAAAAGTAGTAGCCCAGGCATTTTGTTCGAAAAATGAGAGAGAGATAGAGAGAGAGAAAGAGACAGAGAGAGAAGGAGAGACAGAGAGAGAGAGAGACACACACACACACACACACACACACACACACATACACACACATAACAGCGACAGCTTTGCTTTCCTACAGGTCACGCTTTCTTTCTCTCTTGCTCTTCCTCTCACACACTCGCGACAGAGCGTGAGTTTGAATCTATCGTCGCGTGACACAAACGTTTACAAACGTCTTTGATAAGTAATAAAAAATAAGCAGAAACAGCGCTGCGGGCCTTTACCGTTCTTTTTCTTAGTAGACGCTCTTAAAGACACATTACACAGACATTGGAGCTGCTCGCGGGTGTGATCTATTTATTAGGCCTTTCTACGTTCGATTAGCAATGTCTCCATGTCGTCATTAAAAATTGTAAAGAAACAAACGTGTCGTACAGTAATAAAGTGTTTATATACATGAATACAAATAAAATTCATAAATGTGTGACGCTATCCACGATATTGCAAAATCCATATCTTGGCACAACTCAATAGCAGTTTTGACGTTAATAACCGCCCACCCCTATCTGGGACTAGTGCTATTGTTCACTTTTTCTGCACATGCTTAGATTTCCTTCCTCTGTCTTACACAATGTAAATATTCACATCAACAACTACACACTCTAGACAAGACAGCCAAAAGTAATTATTGTAATAATTTAAGATCATTGACCGTTTCTGCTCTTAAACATGAAATTCTCGATTGATTAAATCTAGCTTTTCTTCACGCTTAATGTGAGTCTTGGTTTGTATTTTTCCTTCTCATCCTCTCACCTTCTCCTTCCTCCAGCGGGCGAGCCACTCCTCTTTCTCTCGGCGGCTGATGTGATATGGGTCTCCAGCTTGGAAGGTTTCTCTTTGTACAGGCCGTCTCCTCAAACTGATGTCCCAGCCCTGCCGACCCCTCTGACGACCCCCGTCGCTCTACAAAACAAAATCAGTTCAGGATTCAGATTTTTTTCTGTGTTCAATTTTGGTTGAGTTCTATTATTCAGGTAAATTTTGTGTTAGATTTCAGACGAGTTCAGTAATTCAGAATATTTTTGTGTTAGATTCAGATTGAGTTCAATAATTCATATTATCTTTGTGTTAGATTCAGATTGAGTTCAATAATTCATATTATCTTTGTGTTATATTGAGATTGAGTTCAATAATTCATATTATCTTTGTGTTAGATTTAGATTGTGTTAAATAATTCAGATTATCTTTGTGTTAGATTTAAATTGAGTTCATTAATTCAGATTATTTTCGTGTTAGATTTAGATTTAGTTCAATGATGCAGATTATTTTTGTGCGTATTTCTACACTTGTAGACACTTTTCTTCTGGTTAGATCTTAACTGTTATTGGTTTCCTTGAACAGTATTTGTACTTGTGCAATGACAATAAAGTTGAATCTAATCTATTCCAATCTAATCTAATGTTGCCCGTGATAACGAATATAAAAACATATCAGCATATTTCGCCTTTAAAAACAAAAATTGGACTGAAATATTACAGCAAATAATAAAGGCCTATCCGTTGTATTAATACGTATTAACCAGGCCTATCTAAACCATCCAACTAATATAAAACAACCTGTTTTAAGTTTAATCAGATATACCGTAAAACCTCTAATAGAAGGTCTTGGCATTCTATTTTTCAACTCTTCCGTCAACTCTTCCGTCTTATACCCTTCTATTAGAGGTTTTACAGCAATACATATACATATATATATATATATATATATATATATATATATATATATATATATATATTATTAAATAAAAACACAAATTCAATAGCTGGTGGTCTTCACCTCTCCTCTGCTGGTGTCACTGCTGGTGTCATCATCATCCAAAACTGAAAGACAAACGTTAAGTAAAAAATAATTATTTCAATTCTTGAAACAGAAATAAAAAAATTACAATTCCAAAATGATATCTTTATTTTGTGGGTATTAGACAGCCTGGACCAAGATGGAGACTCACGTTGCTCAGAGTGCTCAAGTTTCCTTCGACCCAGTTTCTTCCGTGGAGTTGATGGTGCGGAATCTTCATCTGCTCCGGGGGACGTGTCAGTGCCATTGCGATGGGCGGAGTCAGGGGAGGAGTCAATCCGTTCACAGCTTCTCTGTGAGTCCTGATAGTCCATTCCACCGTTGCACTCCGCCTCTTTTGCACAGACCACACCCTCCATTGAATCACAGCTATCAACCTATATAAATCGAAACAATGATGCAGTTGAATGACTTTCTAAATGCTACAAACTGCTAGTTTCAGTCGTGCAGTGGAGGATAGTTCCGGAGGAAGTGATGATGGGTGATGAAACACTACTTTTGCAAAGATAGCAGATAAAAGTCTTTGATCACAAAGTGGATTTTAAGAAAAATTACTTAAAATGATCATTAATCGTTCCTGACCAAACCAATTAATCAAAACTACATTCAAATAAAAAAATCTACATTTTTTGCATTATATCCAAAGTATATGAATCGATATTTAAATCAACTAACAAGGTGCAATTAATAGGTTCTTACATGGCTGTGCAATACGAACCAGAAAATCACACTGCGATTCATTTATCGTATTTTGTGGAGTACAGTATAAGGCAATTAAAATAAACGTATAATATAATAAGAATAAGTTTAATAAAATACAATAAGTATAAACGTCTATTTCCAAATCTCTTTTATACACCAGGCTCATTTTTTGTATGATAAAAGGCGCACAGTCAAACTCAATTTTTTTTTTATTTTATGCATCCCTTTAGTCCCAACCATACGCTAAGAAAAATTGCCATTTCAATTAGCGATTTTGAAAAATGTTGAAGATTTTTCAATGATACAGATTTCTGTGAATTTAAAGAAACAACAATAATTCCAATGTTCTAATCTTCCACTCCACTTTGTCGTGAGATCTGATTGGCTAATGTCAAAACACAAATATGAGCGTGAATTTAAACATGTTGTTAAAAAATTGTTTACTTGGATACTGTGCCATCCTTAAAAAAACCATCACCATTTCGCAGAAAAAACAAGAAAATTGATGCAACATTTGGGCCCAGGTGCTCCATTTTCTGCTGGTGGACAATAAAGTTTTCGGCTGATGCGTTTTTTTCTCACTGTCTGCACGTTAATAGATGATGATAATAAACACTGAGGGAACACACACATTCACTAGTAGCAACAATTTTAGACCCACAAAACGTAGTCCTTTAGTTTCGACCGCTTCAAGTAAAAGCCTGCGAATGCTTCCAATTTCAAACATTTGATGCATTTATCCGAAGAGATTCCGACGGCAGATAAATCGTAAATAATCTGAGAGAAACACTCCACTTTACGTCACAAGAAAGTCTCCCGCTGGACAACAATGGCAAAATTGATTTCAGGCCTAAAGCCAAACGTATCATTCACAGCGAAAAGAGCCACATTCTTAAAATTCAAAAGAAAGAGGAATGAAGAACACAACAGAAAAAGCGCAAAACCCAAGGCGGAGGAGTGTGGTCCGAATTCAACTGCTAAAAGTGTAAAACTTTATTATGCATTGTTTTTTAACCACATTTAGAATCTTTTATCACTCTTTTCTTATATCAAAGCAGTGACTAGTATAAGGGTCACAGGTTCAATTCCCTAATCAAGCTTGCCATTTTATTTTATTTCTCACCATTTTTAACATGACCGTACTTCAAATGAATGTGTCCGCTAAAGGCAAGAGCAAAAAAGTCAACTTCTCACATTTTCTAATTTTTTATAAAGCGTGTTTCACAAATGCAAAAAAAAGAAATAGAACATAAAGGAAGTAAACATATACAAATTGAACGTACCATCACTACAGACGTCCTAGGCTGCCGCTTTCACTGCTTTTATCTCACACACTCTACTAACACGTCTATTTGCGCCCACGACTTCCTGTTCCTGTCACTGAACCAGTGTAATCGCCCAGCTACAGCTAAGAAAATGGCTTATTTTATTTATATATTTTTAAACATTTT
>MU204302.1:281224-283724 GCA_017309775.1 Paedocypris sp. Pulau Singkep | reverse complement strand
GGGAGATTCACACAACTCAAACACTTAAACACAATTCCTATCAAACAAACACTAACTACATTTAACAACAATAATCTATATACGGTATATGCAAACTAAGCGTGTCAAAAACTTTGTGCACGTATAGTGTGTAGCGTCGACATTCACTACCCGTGAAATCCACAGTGTCATGTGACAATCCTCTCAGGCCATAATGTAGCAGCTAAAGCTAACAAACGTGAAGCGTTTTAGCGCTAGACTGAAACATCACATCGCTGAGGGGACATTTCTTCTGGCTTTGTCATTTCCAGATTATTTCGGTCATCAGTGGGTTATTTTGGGCCACTGCTGTTGCCAAGCAACCAGACTGGGCCAAGAACAGGAGGAAGTTCCCCAGTGTAAAGAGTCTGTTGGGTCCAGCGTCTCTTGCTCTCTCTGTCTGTCTCTTTCTCAGTCTGTCTGTATGTCTGTTTGTACGTATGTAGTATGTATGTATGTCTCTCTGTCTTTTTCTCTGTCTCTCTGCATGTCTGACTCTTTCTCTCTCTCTGTGTCTGTCTGTCTCTCTCTGTCTGTCTCCATCTCTCTTTCTGTCTCTCTAAATAGAGTCTATCTCTCTTTCGCTTCCTCTCTCTGCATCTCTGTTTTGTTTATATGACTGTGTTTCACTTCCTCTCTCTCTGTTTTTATCTCTCTGTTTATATACGGTTTCTCCGTTTCACTCTCTTTACCTGTCTCTCAATACCCCCCCCCAATCTATCTCTATTTCCGTCTGTCTCTCTCACTGTATGTCTGTTTCTCTCTCAGTCTTGTCTCTCTAAATCTCTCTACCTGTTTCTCTCACTCTGTCTAGTTTTTATCTATGTCACTAGCTCTCTCACGCTCTCTGTATCTCTATTTCTCTCTCTCTCTCTGTCTGTCGTTCTCTCTGTCTAAAATCTAATTTTCCAAACCAATACCAGGTGCGAAAATTCATATCTCCCGCTTCAGAACAAACAGAGCAATAAAATCAACCTCACCCCGATAGACACATGCTGGATCTCAGACACACCTTCACTCCATTACAGCTCTGGTCACTTATTCACGCCGCTCCACAGTTAAAAATTAATGTGTGCATCACTTAACCTGTGCAATTCTATTCAACATATTAGCTTGTTAAAATGGCTTTGAACCACAAGCACACAAGTTGAGTTACACACAAACTAAAATAAACAACACAAAAAATGTAAACATGTACTTGTGTTATAGGTGTGTTAATAAAAAAGTTTAATTACCAGTTATATTACTTTGTGAAGGGTCTTGTTAAAACAAAAAGTTTGAAGTGTGAGATGCAGACGGAATTTGAATCATCTAATACAATTTATCTGGCCTGTTTTTTTATTTTTTATTTTTCTTGCCTTTTTAAAAATATTTTTCATTTTAAGACTTTCAGATTTAGACGGGAACTTCATTCAGGGCTGAATGTCGTGTATGTGTGTGCGCTGTCTGAAGAAAATAAAATCCCGATTTTTTCAGCACGTGAGACGTCAAAATTAAAATCAGACCTCACAAAAGTCGACGCGTCAGGTTCGCCTGCTATCTTTAATGATGAGATAACGACGGGATGTGCTCGCTGCCCAGTGTGTCCTTGTAAGTCAGCGTCTGGCGGCTTCCTGTCACTCCGCGCGCGCCCGGAAGCGTGAACGCGCACAGTGTAAAAAGAGTCATGGGGGGGGGTACACGCGCGAGATTGATAGAGAAGTAGAGTGAAAGAAAGACGTTTAATCAGAGATCAGATTAGTGTCGAGATGAAGCGCCTTACCGATTTATTTTCCACTGCGTCACAGTCCAGTTCGAGCGGCATGGTGGTGAAAAGCCCACGAGAGCCACAGATGCATTTACAAACAAGCAGGCCAAATAAATAAATAAATAAACATTAAAATGGTGAGGGGGGCTTGTGGTGATGGAGCCGATCCACCTTCAGACCACCGAATCCTCCGTCCTGCGAAACCGAACACATCGTTAACATGTGACATGATCTAACGTAACGTGCTGCTTAATGTACTGTGCGGAGTTTGGAGAGTAAAGTGTGAGAGAAAATACTAGTGCAAGTGAATGAGGAGGAAGATGAAGTCATGGAGATTGATCTCATCTCTGCTTTCCGTGTAAACACACGGTTGGAGTAGAAACGCGGCGGTTTAACGTGAGTCGGTAACATGGCGGGCGGTTGAATCTCTGCCAGTTTCCCGTCTCACGCTCAAGATGCGTCAATTCCAGCCCCGAATCTATTTTTTTTTATCTAACTTCACGTCGTATAACTATCTACAAACGTTATAGCGAACCACTGCCAAAACCAAGACGTATAATGAAAATGATAATTGCTTTTTACAATTCGACACAGAGACCAAAACTTTGTTCCTTATCTTAGTTTACTGTGAAATAGATTATTTCATCTCGTTAAGATCTCTCTCTCTCTCTCTCTCTCTCTCTCTCTCTCTCTCTCTCTCTCTCTCTCTCTCTCTCTCTCTCTCTCTCTCTCTCT
>MU204302.1:266268-281124 GCA_017309775.1 Paedocypris sp. Pulau Singkep | reverse complement strand
TCTCTCTCTCTCTCTCTCTCTCTCTCTCTCTCTCTCTCTCTCTCTCTCTCTCTCTCTCTCTCTCTCTCTCTCTCTCTATATATATATATATATATATCTTAGTTTACTGTGAAATAGATTATTTCATCTCATTATTAACATCTCTCTCTCTCTCTATATATATATATATATATATATGTATATATAAATGTATATATATGACTGTCTGTCTATCTGCACATCGTTCAAAACCAACTACCGTATTTATAGTTATTGTAGTCTATAGTTTATAGTTATAATTTGTAGTTTTTAGAATTACCATATTATAGTTATAATTATTTAGAAAAATGTGCACATTAACATATACGTATATAGATGTTCGACCACAAAATGTTTATCTGTGGACAACATACGTACTGTATGTGTTGTAGTTTTTCTTGTTTGTTCTTTCAAAATCACTTCAAAGTGACACGTGTTTTGTTTTACTAATTCATCATGTTAAAATGATTCCAATGACATATTTTATAATGCATTTAAAACATAATATTTGTGCGTAAAAGGGGTCTATGGACTTACGAAGACCCGAAAAACCGGAGTCTCAGTCCAGGTAACTTGTGAAACACACCTGAACTTGAAACACGTGTTAAACATGGCCAGGTGTAACTCTATACAACTCTATGCAGTTATGTCATAAATAATTTCTAAAATTTGTTTTAGATTCTACGAATAGAATTTTATGTCAATTCTGTGATGTAGGCCTCACAGAAATAAAGCATCTCAAAATCCTCGGGACTCTTTAAGCAGATAAATATCAGAATTACAGACAGAAATGAGTTTTAATCGTCAAAGTTCGGCGGCACGTTTCGCGATGAGTTGTGCTAAAGTTTTGATCCATCAATAATGCAATAAATCCTAAAGATCATGTCAAATGACGCCTGACACACTTTTCTGCTCGACTCCATTCACACGCGCGCTTCACTACCGCAATAAAAAGAACTCGCGTAAACTCACGCGCAGGTACAGTAAGACAAACAAGTATTTTTAAGCAGCAGCTGCTAGATTGCAAAGCGCACATCTGCGAAGATCTCATTTCGGCATAATCTTCATCATCATCATCTTCAAATATACAGAAAGAGGAGTTCGAGCTGAACGTCGCTGAGATTTACCCGTTTCGCTGTGCAGCCCCGGGCCTGAACCCTCCCGGTGGTCTCGCTCCGACCGTCTTCCCGCCGCGTCTCTCCCCGTCCTGACCCTACCCGGCACCGGCCTGCTCCGCTCCGCCGTCTCGGGCTCAGACGCCGCAGAGGCCCGTCGCACCAAGCCGTCCGCACGGTCCTAAAGCCTGCCTTCCGAAAACCTGCTTGTGTGACGTCACGGTCCAGACAAGTTGTAATAGATACTGTGCAGATCAGAGGTGGTAAACCTGTGGCTCTTGGGCCTCATGCGGCTCTTCAGGAGCTTTCACGTGACATGAGTCAAATATGCATATGATGTTAACTGTTGAACAATAACTAATATTATCATGTTAAATAATTACATTAAATAATTAAAAAAACATTAAATCTGGCTGAGCAGAAGTCTGTGTGTGTGTGTGTGAGTGCCATACAAGATTGTGTATGATGTGGCTCTTTGCAGTAACACACAAAAAAAGCAGCTCTTAGTCTCTGACTAGTTGGCCACCTCTGGTGTAGACTCCTCAAAAAGGTAGAGTTAAGAAAACTAGTGTTCTACACTGATTATTCTCATTAGGGAAATGTTTATTATTATAGTTAATGTTTGCTAAATTTTCAAATGCCCATTCAATGCCAATAGAATATTAAAGTAAAGGGAGTGAGATTGTCAATATAACGAAATGAAGTGAACACTCACGTATCCGGAGAAGTGGGCAGTGGGATCCCAGGGGGCATCTGGAGGTCAGTGTCTTGCCCACAGACATTCAGTTGCAGAACCAGACGTAGGGGGATTCCAACCTTCCAACTTTTTGGACACATGCTCCCTGGCTTAGGCTGCCCACTGCTCCGGGTTTGTGTGTGTTCACTTCCACTTTAATGGGTTAAATGCAGAGCGGCCATATTGAAAATCACACTCACTTTACTTTAATCGTCCAAGTCCCCTACTACCACTAGTAGTAACTGTGACTGAACAACTAATTAGAAATTAGACTAATTAGACTGAGTCAACTAATTAGAAAATGCAAATCAGAAATAATTAAATATGGCAGCAATTATAGAATACATAAATAACATATTTAGTAATCGTGTTGTAATATTTGAGACACTGTTATGCAACTGAGTGAGCAATTTAACTTTTTATGAACATATGTTTAAAAATGCAGAATTAACAATTTGTTAAAATTACTTATAACATAAAACTTGTAAAATATTATGTAAATGGTCACATGGTGTCTTAAGCCAGAAAACACTTACCTAATTTGCCTAATAAATTATTAAAAATACACAGTATATGGTAATTAAATAGTTATGATAAATATGTTAAGTCAGATTAGCTTTATTCCATAACAAATGAAGGTTACAGAAAAACACACATTCATATAATCCAGCCTTTTTAAAAATCATTTATTTCATTCACTTAAAATCCACACAAACGTAAATCATGACAGAAAAACCTGATTCTGGAAAAGCTTTTTTTTTTTTTTTTAAGAAAAGATTTCTCAGTGAAACACTACAGCTACCCGCACCGTAATGATCTTCAAATTCCAAAAATTGCTGAATTACAGATCTCGCAGAAAAGACTTCTCAGAAGACTAAGTGACGTAGCTAAACCACAGGTAGACTCACACAATCCAGTCAATGAACCAGTTTGGTGCAAAAGTACTCGAGGTGGTTTGTCGAGGAAAAAAAAAAGTACAGCTGATTTTTGGCAGGTATTTTAGTTTATCTTACACTTTTACGATCCAGCATTCGCACAAGAAGAAACCCTACACGAACCAACACACTTATACAAACAGCCCTTGAGAAAATCTCACAGCAGGTCAAAGGTTTGTGTAGTAAAACAGTGCTCATAAAACAAATCATCCAGTCTCCCCTACAAGTACCAAACATCTACAAAACTTTGAAATGATTCTGACCTGAAATATACAAAAACTTTCCATCTTGTTTTCTGCGAGCCGGATGAGATTTCTTCCTAAACAAACCGTTAAAATGCAGCGGTTACATGCGGTTTAACGGAAATAAATAAACGCGTAAATAAATTACAGTACAGAGTTTTAGCTTTTCAGAAGACTGAATGTTTTTACAGCATTTAAAACCACCTGTGCTCGAAAACTTCACACCATAATCCAACCAACCACTTACGTCACCCAAATCCATCCCTCCATCCATTACACTTCCCTTCAAAACGTTCGAAATCCTTCTGTTCCAACACTAAAGCTTTTCTGTGTCCTTCCGCGTATTCACACCTATTTGGATGCTTGAATTAATTAAAAAAAAATCCACAACTTCAATGAAACTCAAACAAGCTTCAACTTAAACCTCAGGAAACTGCAATTCTACTTCAAAAACAATATCATAGTTGAAAAACAAGCCATTTCCTTTTCAGTCAATCTGCAGGAAGCCACACCCACAGACTCTGTAATAGGCCGAGCTTTCAGAGGTGGCTGGCTTCGTGGTGACATCAGCATCATTTAAAAAATGACACCTGAAAGGACAGATGTATTAATTAAAATTATTCATTGGAATAAAATCTATTAAATTCTACAAGTTCAATACCTACATGGTTCTGCTCTCTTCATACGCACTTTGGTTAACCTGGAGGAATAATGGACAAACCAGTTAATGACATTTCTTCTTTTTTTCCACAAAATATCCGCTTCAACCATTTTTGATTTATGGATTTAATTTAAGAACATTAAAATATGGATTAAGAAGTATTGGTTAATGATGATTTGTACATTCATAATGATTATCAAATGCCTTGATCTGCCAAAAGTGATATTGAATACATTCCAATAATCATGATAACTCTGAATTAAAGAGTCTTCAAGTTGTACAAAAAATAAATAAATAAAAATTACAAAATTCTACTAAATTTGGGATACAAATACATAGTACATTTTGGCAATTTTGGAATACAATTTTGTTTTGTGTGGTATTAATTTATTTATAAATATTTGCATAATTGTGTACTTTCTAAACCAATGTGAGCACTTCAACATCTGCTGAATCCCAGACAAAAACATTTCCTTCTAGAACCTTTTAAAGCAAATGTCTAACTTAATCACCGCTGACTGGAACTCACAAAGAAAGGCCATAAGCTGCAGACTAATAAACCTGGAGAAGTGGAGCAGGATGGATCGTGAGTGCTATAATGAAGGCGTTCCCCGGTACGAGCTCTGCTCATAAAGGTTATACATATACGACCCCTCTGACCCTACAGGAAGAACTATAGGGAAAAAACCCATCATGCACCTCTTCCGCAGTCGTAAATCACATCATCATTAATAGTAACAAGTGATTAAGCGCTAACAAGCCTTTCAGACGGCCAGACACACACACCTTGCCACATAAAACTCTTATGGGCTTCTGTAGTGAGCAGGGACAATAAAATTCAAGAGATCACTAATGTTCACTAAACCAGGGCAGAAGTGCATTTTGGGTAACACAGTTCTCGAAGGGATTTACCTCTATCTTTTCCGTTCAGTAGTCTCACCTCGTCCTCTTCGTCCTCTACTAACAAATTAGATAGTGTTTCAGTTGAAGTCCTTGTTACTAACCAAGTCTTGTTCTTGCTTTCACGTACCAGAGTTGAGCTCTTTGACCAGTGAGGACATGGTGTTGGTAATGGAGTCTGCTGCCACTAGGAGATCATTCCGCAGGTTCCTGCGAGGTCCTGGCAGGAAAAAAAGAGGTTGGAAAATGAGGGTTTGAAATTCTAAATCGCATCAGATCATCAAAATCTATAAAGAACACAATGTCAATTACTCTTTCCATGTAAAAATTCAGAACGGGTCTACCGTGCCAAGGTAAACAAAATCAGACTTATTGGAAAATATAATATCATTATTTGGCTTTAAGCAAGGATTAAAAATGTATTGACTTAATGGTAAAGTTGTTTTTTATTTACTTACACAATTTATTTTACTTACACATTTACATCACAGAAATATTGTAATTGTCACTTTTCATTGATTTTCACTGTTTACTGATTGTATTATATTATCATAAAAGAAATGCAATACTATGTGTTGCAACATTGATAATATTATTCAGGATCGAGTTTAGACATTATGTAAAAAAAAATAATAAATAACGAAAAAGATTTACATTTATACACAATATCCCAAATTTTTTACGCTTCTCTAATAATTATTAATTGATAATAAATCTGCATGAGGGTTTTGGTCACATAACGCCATAAACATTTTATTACTTATTAATACATTTTACTAAATTTGTCCAATATAAAAACAATAAGCGCCATTTAGCTGACACATGTAAAAATGATGTCTGAATCAAATCAAATATGTTTTTCTGCTCTGTACAGTTTTAGTCAGTGTGTTTTAGTCAGTTTTAGTTTAGACAAAAGTGTGGGTATCATAAAGAGTGTAAAGGTGCATGTGTGTCAGTGTCATCATTTGTAACTTTAATGGTTGACTCCTTGACGTTTCTTAAAGCTGAGGTACTAAAAGCGGCTTCTTGTTAAGGTAATAAAGACAAAGACAACCTGACAGGTAATCCTACCCTGAGCAAAGGCTTCCTGAACATCTCCACCCACCCCAGCCAATGAGTCCTGTGGTATGTGGGTGGGGGTGTGGCTTGCGTGTGTGGGGGTGGAGCCAGGCGGAGGAGAGCGAATGGGCATTGGAATGGATCGGGCAGAGGCGTGACTGGGCGATCCAGCAGCTTGAGCCTGGGAGAAACATACAAAGCTCAATAACTTTCTTCACCATGTTGACTTTGTGCTCATGCTCAGAAAGCCAGTCTTCACTCATCACGTGCAAAGCACACACATCAAAAAAACTTCGAACGTCAAAAAAACACATCGAAGAAACTTCACTTTCTTTGCTTTCCTTCGACCGACTAAACTAGTGTGTTAGACAATCAAATGCACTGGAACTGTGATAAAGTGTGCATCTCAAACACACTGCAGTAACTTACTGCTTGCCTCTGCTCCTCGTCCTGCAAGGAAGGAAGGAGGAAAAGAACAGAGAGTGAAAAGTAGAAAGAGAAACACCTGATGCAAACTGAAACCTGGCCTGTGAAGAACAGGAAGCGGATGCATGAGATAAGACAGCAGCCTTGAGAGTTAAACAGAGCTATGCCTCCTAGTGGCAAAATGGTGGAACTACTACTAAACGGATAATAAAAAGTCTCCATGTTAATCCCATTGGTTAAACATGAGCGTTTAAATGTTTGTCAATTGTCATGTTGGATTACCCAGGCAAGTCATGTTTCACTTCCGTGTTTTGTTTGGAATCCTGACATGAACTGTGCTAAAGTAAATGTGTAACACGTAGTTAACCGAGTCAGTGATTCGCACCTTCAGTAGTTTCATCAGACCTTCGAGCTGCACCATCAGCTCTCGCCTGCTTTCCTGTAGAGACGACATTCTCTGCTCCAGCTCGTCCTTTCTCTGCCTGAAAAACATTGCGTTAAACGGTAATTCGTCACTTCATCCACAAAAAGCTACAAGACAACCTAATATAATACGCTGTAATATAATACCTAATACTGAAAAATATATAATATATATATATAAAAATCTGGTCAAACTCATGACAATTTAATGACAAGGGGTTAATACTTGCATTGTCTATCCCTTTAAAAAGAGGGAAGAACTAAAGGGAATACCATATTTACCAGACTTATTATGCAAAAAATTCCAATTATAAACAAACCCAAGTGCCGCTGTGTAGATAAGGTTATTCAGGTAAATTCGCTATTTACATATTTTAAATTCGGTTGCCCATGAGGACCGTGAGCTTGTTGTTTAGCCACTGCTAAGTGTCGCATAGTGGCCAATGCTTAATTATTTGGCTATTCAGCCAATAAAAGCATATTTACCTCTGCAACCATTATTTAAAGAAAGAAAAGAGGACACAATGCAGAAGCACTGCTACATAAAGATGACTGCCAATTATAAATGTGGAAAAAGTGTTGCTTATACAGTGGTACTGAATGACCTAGATAACAAAAATCTCAAGTAAAGTAATCGTCGCCGCGAAAATGTCGCCTTGAGTTCCGGAATATTTTCACTATACGAAAGCAGCGCGTTTTTTTCTTACCGCTAGCATGCATGGAGATGAGTCCAGACGTGTATAAAACGTGATGTTTAACCTTCTTTGCATGTCAAATAAACAAAAAACAACAAAACATAATTCCAAAATATAAAATATTTTTGCGTTATCCCAGAATGGCGATGTGTTTTTTTCTTTCTCGTATCAGGGATATGCATGACGTCATTTCAAGATGGTGGCAATCGTTCATGTGAGATCGTCAGCTGTTTCATTATATACTCTGCCTTTATAAACACCAGCCAAAGGGCAAACTAAGCACCTGCTATGTAACATGAAATGCGAAACAAAATTTTCGGCTCTCGGCACGGATTAATTTCGTAAGTCGGGGTCCCACGGTATTTACGTGCATATTTGAAATCTGCAAATATAAGCACCCAAGTTTTTAAGCTTTTAAAATTGGAAAAATTGCTTATATTCACATTAATATGATAGATTTTATCCTATTTACTCTTTTTTAAGATCAATTTTTCAATAAATCCCTATGAAGGATAAAGCAAGTACCGGAGCTGGCGGAGTTCTGCCAGCAGGGTGGGGTTCTGTTGGACTCTCTCTGGGGTGGGCTGACAGGCCTGGTCGTGCTCCACACGCAGACGCTGGATTTCCTGCAGTATCTCCCTGTAGAAACACACACGTGAAGCGGACACAGGCTCAAGCGCGGAGACACACACACACACACAGGAAGAGGACAGGAAGTGAGCACCTGTTTTTGCTCTCCAGCTGCGTGATGAGCTCCTTCTGCTGCTTGTTGCTGTCATAGCTGAAGTCCGGCGCTCTCTGAGGATCACGAGAGATAATTCAGAGGTGATAATGATTCTGTTCAAGTGGTTTACACTATACCTTCAGGCCTTTTGGTTATGAGGATTAAGTTGCTATACTATTTGAAAAAAAAAAAAAAAAAAGTGAAAAATGTGTGTTATGGCTCATGTATCATTGAGGAAAAATTGCCGTAGATTAAATTTGATTAAATGTGGAAATTGAGAATATAAAAAAACTGCAAAGTGTGCAATACTTTGAGCAGCTTAATAATCTCTTTTTCACTTTCTTTCTTTCTTTCTTTCTGTCTGTCTCATCATCTCTTTCAGTATTTCTTTCTAACTCTTTCAGTCTCTCTCTCTCTCTCTCTGTGTGTGCGTCTATCTCTCTCTCTCTCTCTAAGTCTCGGTCTCTCTTTCTGTATGTGTGTGCGTCTATCTCTCTCTCTCTCTCTCTGCAAGTCTCTTCTGTGTGTGTGTGTGTGTGTGTGTGTGTGTGTGTGTGTGCGTGTATCTCTTTCTATCTCTCCACTGTGCAAGCAAAAAAGAAACAGAGGCTGAGAAAGCAAAAAACCTCTATGAGCGAAATAAAATATCACAAAGGGAACCATCTCACTGGTGCCAGTCTCCGCTGGCATTCTAAAAGCCTTTTGTGTGAAGGAACTCACCGGTGAGTTTCCGAGGTCGGATGACAGACGCGCAGCATAGCGGGCGATGAGTTTGTGCTCCTCATCCATTCGGCTGGGACTGTCTAATGCACTGCACACACACACACACACACACACAAATGACCTTAGATGACCCCACCGGATGCCATCAAGCACGCACACACACATTACCGAGGGCTGGTCTGGAGTCTGTTCACATACGCTGCGATCAGTGCGTGCTCTTCGTTCAGACGCCGAGCCGCTGCCAACGTCGGCAGTCTGCATATTAAAACACACACATGGGCAACTGTCCCATTACGGCATTGCAGAACTTTTAGACTTGTGTTAACAGAATAAGGCAGAAGCGCTCACCTTTTATTTGGGGAAGGACCGGACAAAGGGGGTGGAGACATTTCAGTCACGTTGCTTCCCACTGGACGAGGTGGACTGAAGAAAAAAAAACAAACAAATACAAAGCAATTAAGATAGTATAAGGAAACATGCTTATGTAATACCTAAAAATACGGATGTAACAAATTATTCTGGCTTTTAATGGTTAGAAAATGCACATGACCTACAATATACAACTAACATCAATCCTATAAACCTAGTTCCATCTAAACACACACGAGTCACTCATGCGAAACAAAGAGACTAAGCACACACAGACAGAACAAAGAGAGAGAGAGAGTCAAAGAAAAATAATTAAAAAAATAGAGAAAGAGAATAATCTCAAATAATCTAAATAAACATATGAAGAATTAAATGAAAAATTATTCGAGACTGACCACACTTGTCTCGTTATTAAAAAAAACAGCTCTCCCTTTTCCCTGTTTGTCTGAAACTCTCGTCCTATCGAGTGTCTGTGTGTGACCCTCATCAGCATGTCCATAGAGACACAGAGTCACGTGACACTGTGGACCAATAGAAACAAAACCAGCTCTCCCCAAAGCAGATGAAGATGTGTGTGACTTACACGATGTTGGCGAGGTTGAGGGGTTTCTCTGGGTAATCGGGGTAGATGGGGTGGGACGGATCTCTGCTCGGCACACAGCCAAAAGATTTACTAATGGCACGACCTAGCTTTTTAGCTGGAGATTTCTGGAACACACAGACACGTTTAAAAAGAGTACACAACACATTTTTTTTTATTAATTTGAAAAAAAAAAATTTTCTGTTCCTAATCTTTTTTTCTTTAATAAAAACACACTTACTAGCTGGTAAGACACTCATACTTCTCAATCTATTGAAAACAAGTTATATATCTGATTATATTTATTTGGACTGAGATCAAAGCGGACTGAGAATACCTGAGATCAAAAACCATAATTTCAGCATTATTAAAAACAAAACAAATGTTATTGAAAACATAGATTTCCTTATAAACAAATACGTAGATAATATACTTTTCTATAAAACGTTTTCCCTTTATGCATCTTGCAAACTGTAAATACATAAGTCCACTTAATGCAATTTAACTATACAGTTGTCATGAAAAACAAATATAGCTATTGTCATCAAAAACGTAGTTTAGTTGCATTTATTTTTTTCATTCATTCAATCAATCATTCGATCATCATCAGTTGTTGGCCCAAAGTTGTGTAATGAGTTACACACTAGGCTGGTAGACTAAGTAAATACAAAAAAAAATTAAAATTAAGTAAAATTTGTTTTTATATCTTATATCTATAACGTTCTTGAGTGTTTGTGTACAGCGCTTTGGCCCACTGCGTTGACTTTAAGGTTTTATAAATAAAGTTGGATTAGATCATCAGTTTTAGTCCATCAGCTCTCACCCATGAGGAGTGCTCCTTCATCTGGTGATGGTTCCTGTGGTTTCCACTGGCATGTCCTTGCCAAAAACAGTTCTGGCACAGTTGATAGTTAAAACACTGCTGACACCGGTAACGGAATCCCATCATGCCCTCGGAGCGACAGAACGAGCAGTTCACCGGGTGATAGACTGAAAGAAAAAGAGCACAAATGTGTTTAGCAACACAACATTCAAACTCTTTGAGGTCACATGAATTGAAATTGTGATCAGACACCAAATTTAATTCAATGTTTTGAAAAAGTAAATTGAATAATGAATATTTAAATCAAAGGCCAAGGTGTTACCATTCTCCACAGAGGACAGACGATGTACCAGAGGAAGCCAAATGAGGCATTGAGGTGGCGGTTCCGTCATCAGACTATCCAGGAACATGTTCAGCATCACCTTTTTCTGTAAAACAAAATAAACCTCCATGAGTTCCACAACGGGTAACCGAACAGACACAGCAAGGAATGGAAATAAAACCTACTTGTTGAGGAAAGCATGACCGGGCAGAGTGGTCCGTGTAGCCGAACGACGGCCCCTCAAACACAGCAGAAGGAAGCTTCAGTGCTTCACGCAGGAAGTGGTCAAACTTGGACATCACCATTGCGCCGTGAGAATCGGAGATCTGAGAGAAAAGGTCTTGCATCCAAACACACACAGTTTTGCTTTCTAAAAAAACAGTACATAACTCGTCCACTAGGGGGCTAGTGAGCAATAACAATCTTTACCGTATCATAATCCGTAAACTTACAGTACAAATTGTGCTTCAGTGTTGCATTATTCATAAAATACATCCACCATATAAGGACTTATAATATGACTTTTTGAATAAGCGCCAGTTCAATTATAGAGAACCTTTAAGCCGTTCAATACACCTAAATAATTGTTGCACTATCAGTGTTTTTCTCTGGCACATTTTCAGTTTTGTTCTTTGTACCTATTGCACATTTTTGGTACTTTTTGTAAATTGCACTTTTTTTTTCTTTGTACCTATCTGCTCTTTGTCCCTTTTGCAAATTTTTGGTACTTTTTGTAAATTGCTAATTCTTCTGTACTACTTGTGCTACTTGTACTTTTTGTAAATAGCACAATTTTTGTACTAGTATTTTTTTACTTTGTAAAATGAATGTGAGAGAGAATTTATGTCTTTAGTCTAAATGTAAAGAGTATGGAGTGAGTAGAGAAAGCAATTTCGACTCTCTGCAGGTCCAGTACGTACAGCAGTAATAAAACTGACTTTGACAGTTTGGAGCTCTAGAACCTTCTCTTAAGTACAACCAAAGCACATAATAATAAAAAAAACATCCAGTTCTAATTAATCTCTGATGGTTTCAAAAGGACTTTTTTACAGATCTAAAGATGTTCACAATTGATTGACTTTTTGAGCTTTTGAGTCTAACTGATCTACCAACTATACAATATTAAACATATTAACAATTCAATAATTGCTTATCTGTAAAATTGTTCTTGATGTACCTTGCAAATTGCAACCACAAAAATTCACACTGCGCAATGCAACAGTGTACGTTTTTTTTTTTTAGTCATTGTCAGGGAATAAATAATTCCGGAAAACTGAAGCATTAGTTCACATTTCTCAGCAGAGCTTCTTGGGTTAAACATTTATTAGCTCATTTTTTTTTCAAGATATATTCTATCACCTCACACAAATTTCTAAGTAATTTGTGTTGTGTGGTGTGCAGAAGTGGACATTAGAGACATGACGTGCACAACATCCGGAAGCACGCTAGAATGATCTGTCTTAAGAGTTTGGCTTTGAGGGAGATGCTCGTATCCTGCTGGTTTGAAATGATTCAATCCAAATTCAAATGGCGGAACCCCGTGAACAGGGCAGATGGTTCTCAGATTGCTTTACGGTTCTCACTGGGATGCCGTGCCTCCCTTCCAGATGATTCCGCATCTCTGAGACTCACTAGCCTTTTTTCACACAGCAATGCCGGAAATTGCCGGAGAGTTACCGGAACGAATTTACCGGTAAAAACTGTTCTCTTTACCACTGCTAGCACTTCCATTCCGGCATTTTTAAAACAAATTTACCGGCATTTGTCTGTATGTGTGAAAGGGGCTAATGGGATGCTGAAATTGGTTTCTTTTGGGTGTGGACGTGGCCAATCTTACACACTCACCGAGAAAGTTCATTTTGGGACTTAAGTAGAAGGCTAATTCACTTGATTAGGCGTTTTTATCACTTGCAAGGACGGAAACTTGACAGAGAAGCTCTGATGTTAAAAACTAATCTACAATCTAATATAATAAAATCTTTTTAAAATTTCAGGTTTGAATTCAACAAACATCGTCAATCTCGTGAATCCACATTTAAGCAATCGTAACGTTTTTGAGACTTACAGCGAAGCTTATCCAGCAGTTTTCCTCCACCCAGCACCGAGAGCATCACCTTCACAGAAAACACCGTCAGTCTTTCCTGGGCGTCGCTGCAAAACAGTCAGGCAGTCAGACGGACGTCCAGAGCGAAGGTGTGAGGGCGGAGCACACGTACTCACCTGTCGTGGGCCGCCAGCAGGAAGTTGAGCAGCAGGCTGGCGTTCTGCTGGACGCTGATCTGGTGTGTGGTGGGCAGACGCTTGTTCAGCTGCTGATAGATGCAGGTGATGATGGTCTCCAGCCGCGCCACGCTGATCTCAGTGCAAACGTCCAGCGTGTTCAGGCCGTTATCACGAAACGCCTCGATCATGTTCCACACGTCCACCAGGTGCACTGGAACACAAGGACGCACCAGATTTATTCATGCAGTGGTACCTCAACGTACCAGGGTCCCTACACTTTCTGAAAGATACAATTTAAGCACTTATCAAGCACTTTCAAGAAGTTTCTGTGTTATCAAGCACTTATCAAGCACTTTCTGTGTTTCCAGCACCATAAAGTTGTGGTAAAATGTATTTTTAAAACTATGCCCAAACAAACAAAAATACATTATCATTTTGGGGGAAAGTTTTGTGCTATTGGTGGACAAATGGACATTACATTTTAGTAGAGCTTCCTAACAATATAGGCAAAATTTGTATTATAACTTTATTTAAAGTAAGAGATTAGACATCTACCATTCTTCTCCGTCTTTAGCAGAGTGTGCGTCTATATGTCTGGCTGTCTATCTGCCTCTGTCTGTCTGTCTGGGTGTTTTCATGCTTCCCATTTTCTGCACTTTTAATCAGACCTGGATCATAGTGATAATCGGCTGCTTATTCACAAATTCACTTCATTTATCAGTCTTTCTCTCTTTGTGTCTCACTCTCGAAGTCGCGTGAACAGATACTGGACACTGGATAATTTCAAGGATTTTCAAGCACTTCGTATTTATATCAAGGCCTTGAAAACACATTATTGAAATTCAGGCATTTTACAAGGTTTTCAAGCACCCGTAAAAATCGAGTCTTTACTCACAAAAGTTTTGAGTTATGACACAATTGCACAATTATTTTTTCTTTTATAACTGATATAACATTTTAATGATATCAGCGCCTGTCCGCGCTTACTAGGCGAGGTTGCTGTTGTTACGGAACTTGACAAGATTTGAACATACCGGAATGTTCAAGATGAGGGAATAAAGCAATTGTGGGATTGTCTCCTGTATCATTATACTGTACATATGTATACATTTGTAAATACCTGCCAAAGGGCAAAACAATTTAACATGCTTTTTATTACATTTATTACCAACATTTTATCATTTAGAAAGAAAATGTTGTCTGAATTTACTGAGGCTTAGAACAGATTAGCGCATTCACATGTACAATGGGTCTACTAACTTACAAAAGTTTTGTAAAAACTGCACAAATTCAATTCAAGGGTTGAGGTAACACTGGATTCAACATTCTACAAACACTGGACACTTACAGTTGCATTTCTTCTGAATGAACCTGAGCTTGCAGGCGGTTCGATAGGTAGACAAGCAGATGGCGTCGTAGTTCTGCGTCTCTACAAAATAAAAGTCTCATTTCAACTGCCATAAGATCAGGTGCAGGGGGTCAGAGGTCACTTGAGAACTCACTCATGTCAGTGAAGATCTGCTTCCTGTCGGCCACGACGCTCTCGTTCGGCCTCGTCTCCTCTATCATCCTAAAGACACACAAGGTTAAAGATTAAACTGGGATTGTTCCAGAAAGAAATTGGGACTTTTTTGGTGTGTTTGCTTTTATATACATATGACTAAGGTTTTATTTCTGAACAAAACTATCATAAAGCTGCAATAAATCCAAATTTATGGGCCGTTGGAAAGCACTAAACGTTCTAAAGCGCTCAAAGCAGCTAAATAGAGGTTGCTCAAGAGTCACATTTTTTACTTTAAGGGGTTTCTGCATATAAATACAGTTGTATTGTCCTTATATGGAATTAAAATACACATTTAAACAAGACTAAATGCTAACTTTG
>MU204302.1:204856-260736 GCA_017309775.1 Paedocypris sp. Pulau Singkep | reverse complement strand
CACACACACACACACACACACACACACACACACACACACACACACACACACACACACACTCTCTCTCTCTCTCTCTCTCTCTCTCTCTCTCTCTCTCTCTCTGCCTCTCTCTCTCTCTCTCTCTCTCTATCTATCTATCTCTCTTTCTGGAACGGTTGAAAGTTCAAATTTTGAGCGTAGCTTTAATTACATTTTCACGTAAATAAATATTCGCTGTCTGTCTGTCTGTCTGCCATTATCTGAACATATTTTATGAAGGTCATTCATAATCTTGAATGCTGTCGTGCTGCCACCTAGTGGAAAGATGCTGTACAACATATGTAACATCAAATATGGACGCGAAACCGTTGCCATGGAAACAGTGTTGATTTTCTATTTCACTACTACTATACCAAATTCCATTATTGCTCCATGACCTTGAATATTAGTTTTTTTTTTTCATTTAATACACAACCTGTTCTGAAGAATAATTTCAAAAACTTGTATCAATTCTTCCACCGCCAACTATATTCACCGCTAGATTCGTTCAGTAAAAAAATGAGAAATGTTTAGTAAAGTGTCCTTTAGCCAATGATATAAAAAAGAGGAAAGGGAAATGAACAGGTTAAACAGAACATGACACCGGCTCACAGCACGCGACCTCCATCACCTCACCGATTAGCCGTAACACAAGGCGCGTGCGTGTGCGCGTGAATAATTCAGCGATCTTGATAACTCCATCAGTGAGGTTAATGCAAACCAAGAGAGAGTGAGAGACATCAGAGAGAGTGAGAGAGGAGATCAGACAAGCGAGCGAAAGAGAGAGAGAGACAGACAGACGGAGAGATAAATATTGTCTTACTCCTATCCTCCAGCCGAGAAAGCAGAAACCTCTCGAGAAGAGGTGTAAATCACTTTCACTCTATCTCTCTCAAGCATGTAGGACTGTTTGTGAACATATTTCTCAAATCGACTGAAATACTGAAAGACTACGCAATCATTTCATCATAGAACTGCTTCTTTTATTTCCAACCGGTGATACATCTGAGAGCCAACAACACACACGTCTGAAACACACGAACACGCAAGATTTCCTGTACACAACACGTCTCTTTAAGTCCGGAGCGGCCATCAGGCTGGAGAACATACACACAGAAGAATGTTCCTGTAAAGAGATGAAAACAAGGAGGCATGACGGCATGTTTGGAGTTTCCTTGCTCCAGCATAATGAATGTTTCAGAAGTCCGTCTTATATAATAAATACATAGATCATTCTAGAACAGATTCCGGACACATTCCAGATTGCCCACATCTGTTGACCAATGACATGATTGTGTCTTTTAATGTGTAGAATGCTTTCAAGAATATTCTAATAAAGATGCTTATTTTATTTTGACTTTGTTAAATCTGTACAACAGCCTATTTTCTGTTATAGATAATTACAAGTTATCAAGTTAACTATACCATGAGATTAAAACAAATTATAACTTAATCTTAAAATGATAACTGATCTTAAAAATGCAATATTTCATAATTTCCCCAGGCATAGAAATGCATCAAATTCTCAATCGTCCATGACCATGAGAACCCTGTAGACCCTCCATCCAGCCAATCAGGCGCTTCGTTTCTAAAACCCTGATCAGAATCACAAAGACAGACACGTACAGCAAGACATGCAGATAAAAAAAAGAGTCACTCTTTTCAAGGGAAAAAATCTCCACGTCTACTTCAGTTCTGTCTTTCAAGGAGCGATGTCCCCTGGATCAAATCTTTGAAGACCGGGATATAAATGCAGCTGAGATCAACCGGCAGCAGATCTGAAGGAAGTTTAGGGGAATAAAAAGATGACTGTGTGAGTAGTTTACAGTTTAAAGAAAGGCCGGATTGTTCATTGCTGTAGAATCTTGGGATTTCAGATATCAAAGTCTCTGTCCTGAGGGTCAGTGGACAAGAGAGAGAGAGAGAGAGAAAGAGAGAGAGAGAGAGAAAGAGAGAAATAAAGGCGTTGGTCCTGGTGTAACATGCCACTCTTGCATGATTTTGTTTTGGTCAGATTTGTCTGAATTATCCTCTTCGGGCTTGAAGGTATCTCTGGTGTGATAGCGCGTCTCGTTTCATTCATGTGCGGTTGCCATGGTGATGGTGTGTGGCTGTGGCAGGCTGTGAGACCCTGAGGACGTCAGTGAGAAGGCAGAAGTTGAAGGTGAAATACAGTGTGGAGACTGGGACCTGCAAACAAACATGACATTAGTAAATAAACCCTAAATTATACAAATTAAACAAATTTCACTGGTTTAAGAAAGTCTTTTTTTTTGCTTTGTTTTTGAGTTTAACTGTAAAAAAAAAAATCCCAGTTATTTATCTATCAATATACTTTGATAAAAACCCAATCCTTGTTTAAAAAATTAGGTGAGAAATTCATGTATTTTTTCATTTCAGTTAGTCTAAAACTCAATCCTTGTGTGAAACATCAAGTCCGGAATTCGAAAAGGAGGTCAAGATAAGCACATTGCTTCATGGGATAGATGTAAATATACTTATAGATTGAGCATTACAGATGTAAAAAGCATTACGAAAGAATATTTGAGGAATCTGAAGAGACATTCCGTTTAACTCACATGAGCAATATGTTATAGAGATTATGAGTTAATCTCAGATTAACATATGGACCACGTCTATGTCCCAATGCAAACTATTCACAAATTCAAAACGTCTTATTACTACGGTAAATAAGAATAGATGCAAACGTGCATAATTTGAATTGGTGTACATATAAAAAAGACATGAACATTTGTAAACAAATATTACAAAATTTCCAAATATAAAATACAAATATTGTTTCCAAATATAGAGACCAAAATAAAAAAAAATTGTTTTCCAGAAATTAACATGAGGTTTTACTCAAAAACAAACACATTCTGGATAAGAATTTTTTATTTTAATAAAAAGAGCTTAAAATACCCTCACTAAATTGAGGAATGTTAGAATTTAATGTAATTTAATGTATTTAATGTAGAAATAAAGTTCAAGTTTAAGAATAAAACAAAGCCATTTGTGAACATTTTAACAAAGGAGGATTAAAATGAAATATTTCAAAGTGGCGAAATAGAATAAGTGAGTTTTAAGCGAAATAGAATACAATTTTGTCATCAGATCACATCTTTTTCAAAGTCTTATTCATTTTAACACGTCATTTCGAAACCACATACCTCGGATTTAGTTAAAAGATTAAAAGTCAAAGTGTTAAATTTGCCAATATATGCAGAATTCTGAATTCTTACATTTTTCTAATAATTAAAATTACTTCTACATAGTTATATATTTACATTTTGATAAAGAATACAAAAAATTCTGACCATGACTGAGACTTTCGCAGTCGACCGGCCGCAGATTTCTCTTTGTACGAGGAGTTTTCCAAAGTATTGTTTGGAGATGGATGTCCTTGTAATCCGGATTTTGGGAGGTCCAATTGAAACAGAGTGGGAGGAGTCATGTCCAGTTCCAGAAGCATTATATTCTCGGCCTGCACAAAAAGCAAACACACATACATGTTAGTGGATGCAATGGCTCAGCTCTGCCACTAGAGCGAGTTTCAATTAACTGTGATGAAATTGTTATGATTCAAAACAACGTTAAAAAATGTTCATTTGTGGAAATAAAGTAGAATTTCTATTAAAATAACATTTTTCAGATTTTTGCTGAAAATGTAATCCAATCATATGTGCAATTTGTTCATTATTATCTTTTAGACTTTTACATCTGTCTGTCTGCAAGCCAAAGACAGTCTATCATTTCTTTTGTTCCGCCTCTGTGCAAACACACCCTGTATCTGGAATGCGCTCCCATCGCTATGGCAACTCTGGCGTACTGGCTGATTGGCCGCTTGTATCCCACAGCCGAGGCTGGTCTTTTCTTCATCTGTGTGAATTTACTGATTCACAAACACAATCAAAATGATACAATTACACATTTAAATCAACATAAGCTGTGATCTGAGCTTTTACGGACTTCTCTGCTGGTACGAGAGGCTGGAACTTCCACTGGTCTTCCTCGACGTCAAACTGAAGCCTGTTCATGATTTTGTTCTTCTCCTCAGGTGGAATGAAGTTCTCTATGATAAGATATCTGCACAGACATGAGGGTTTTTTTTTTAATTCTGGTGCACAAAATCTATAGTAAAACAAACTTTTTTATTAGATGAATTCCAGCCTCACTTGAGTTTGAGTTCCCTGGTCAGTTCGTTTTGTGTTTGCTCCAGGTCCTGTCGGCTCCTCACGTGCTCGTCATTCACATCCTGGATGTCGGCCTTGAGAGACTGAAGCTTCGCATACAGCTGCGTGGAAAGAGAAGGTCCATCCGTCAGCATCACCATCATCTCCATCACTCTCTAGTTATCATGCTATAAGTGATTACACAGACTCTCAGAGATAGCGTGACATATCCTTTGTGCCTGGAGTCACAAGGCCTGGAGGTCAAAGGTCAGGCAGGGATGTCAGAAGCGGGAAATTTAAGGAAGTGTTTTGTCATGTGGTAGATGTTAATTTCAGGCGAAACATTCGGATTCAATGGGGATATTAGCGAGGAAAATGTGCGCAATGTAGGAGGAAATGAAGCTCAGTGTGGATTCATTAGCATGGCATTGGCAGTAAAGCTTAGGTAATGCTGGTGTTATAAACTAACCTTCTTGTACTGATAAAGAGAATGATTATTTTCACAAGGAGGAGGGGATCCAGAAGCAACAGAAGAGTTAAATTGGCATGTCAGTCTTTCGATTGATGGTTTTCTAAATTATAAAACCATTAGAAAATTTGTAAGGAAATTGTCGTGGTTTATGGTAGCACAGATTAGAATTATTGAAGTTTTCATTCCCAACCTCTTGAAGATTTTAACAATTTTGTAAGAGCGCTATTACTTTAAATCAATTTTGTAGTCTCAACAATTGTTGTCATGGCTTAGTGGCTTTCTAAATGGACAAAAACAAGTATTTTTCGCATTTCAAACAGTTTCTTTAAACATGCTTTTGGCAAGAAGCATCTTCTGACAAGGCTGTTTAATAAACGAGAAATAATGCGTTTTGTCCTTTACTGATCCATCCATCCAGCGATTATCCAATGTTAAGCCGTTTAATTGTTGCTTTGGAGAATTATTTAGCAACATATTAGCAGCTTATTTTTTGATGAGCCTTGTATCTTATATATATTTATATGCATGTACTGTAGTTAAATGTATTATTCTTTATGATGATACTATAGTATTGTGATGTTTTTATCAATGTTTTAAGGCATTTTAATAATTTTTTCAACCGAAAAATGTATAATTCCATTTTTGAAAATCTCCACAATTTAAAAATGTATATTAAATAAGAAATTATTAAATCCACAGGATTTAAAAATACACATTTTATTCTATTCACAGTTTACATTTTAATGTTATAAAAATGTTGCTCAAGACAATGTTTTTTGTCTTTTTTTAAAAAGTATGCAGGCATTCTTAAACTTTATTTTTATCCCGCTGAGCAGGAGAATCAGCACTTCCGTTTGTGCTACACACCTTTTTGAGTTTCTTGGTCTTCGCTTCCACTTCTTGCTGCAGAGATGAGAATGTTTCTCTGAGTTCTAACGTTTCCTCGTCCTGATCCATCATTTGTTGTTGCATTTCTCTTTCTCGCTGCGTCTGGACACACACACACACACACACACACACAGTCTCAGACAAACTCAAATATGCAAAAATGAGCAATGATTAATTCACGTTGACGTGATATCGCTCATAAATAGCATCCAGTACTTTCAGCACCCTGCAGATGGCGATATCACCTCGTCTGCCCAAGAAATTAATTATAATTAGTGTAGTCTAATAGTGGTGTAAAATCACAAATGTAGTCAAGTAGAGAGTAAAAGCTGCTTATACTTTTGACACTCAGTACAAAGTAGCAAAAAAATACTAAAAGTAAAGTAACGAAGTTTGTTTATCCAAGTATTTAAACCTAATATTATACAAAACAAAATATTTCCCCTTCAGAGGAAGCACATTTTGAATACATTTTTTCCCACTTGGATTATTCCATTTAAATTCAGCGTGTCTTACCTGCTCTGCAATCTCGTGTCTTTTTAGTTCAATCATTTTTTGCTGTTCATTGGTGTGATCAATGATGTTCTTGCCCCCGACCAGCAGTTTGCTCTCCATCGCCTAAATCACAAAACTGCCACGTTACACATTTCAAACGTGATTTGAACATAAATTACAGCTGAATCACTAGCATTACTTTTGTACATCCCATTTACAATTCTCAAGTGAGATTTAAGTTCATTAAAATGAATGGATTTCATTCGCAGAGGCAGATCATGTGACCTTGCCATAGAAAATGCTTAAAGGGACAGGAACACGTTACTCGTGTGGCATTTAAATGTCAACAGATTCCTTTTGGATGCCGTGTCTGTGGAAATGTCCGTCTGAAGGAAAGGCTTTCAGAAATGATGATTATAAAATAAGTTGTCTTCGCTCTCTCTCGGGCTGGATCAGACGGCACAGAGCCCTCATTGTGGACAGATCGGCGCTTGGGTTTGGTGGAACATAAAGGTTATTGTTAAAAGAACAAAGGCTGAACCCAGAACTACAGCTGACCCACACTGTCTTTTACAGAACTTCTCCTCACACTGTCCAGAGAAGTTGAAAATAAAAGAAAGACGTGCTTTGCCTCTAGGGAGAAAGCTAAAAGCATAGTCCATATTTAGATATAATGGCTACACACACATTCACACAGGCTTTCAGGTCAGGTCGGGCCCTCTAGGCACTTGTGGGGACCTTGGGGACTTGTGGGCACCAGAATTTTGTAAGGATGTTTGAGGATCAAAATTTTTTTTTGAGGAATTTTAAGGGCAGAGGTTACACTTTATTTTTTGTTAAGGTTCGAGTTAATGGGGGAAGGGGAATGTAATGATGTTTGAGGTCGGGGTGGCGGGGAAGGGAACGTGTTGTTATGATATTAAGGCAAGTATGTGCCTATACACAGATGGATAGATAAATGCCTGTGAGAGAAAATGATGGAGAGGGAACAAAAAAAATCAAATCAAATATATTGTAAACTAGAGGTAATATAAGCAATTGTAGTATTATGGCCACAGTTAGTACTGTACTAGTAAAAATGTGTTATTTTCTGTCCGTTAAAAATAGAAACAGGCCTCACGGGGACAGTAACCGGGGTGCTGTGTCATCACACACACACACACACACACACGGCAACATCTCAGCAGTGAGGATGCTCTCATCTAACATAGACCATTCAATCCTGACCCCCCACACTGCCGTCGCCATAGCAACAGAGCTCAGGATGAGTCGGGGTCATTATGCATTTATACTAGTGAGAAATTCATTGGTCCAAAGTTCCTACAGAACACATAGAAGCCAAATCATCAATAATTAATGCGGCATGGGAGAAATCCAATGAGTAATGTTTACTGTCAGCACGGAGAATAGAGTACTACTGTGCAGCGTAGAATGCTGTGTAAACTCCATATGAAGAGATTGCGTGTGACATCATTATAGATTGTTTCTATTTAGTGAAATTTACAGTGTCAATATTTATTGGTGTAAAGCACACATAGACCCACATGATGACATGGTGTAGTATTGCGTATTAACCAAAGCTGGTTAAAACACAACTGAGTAATAAAATCAATCTGAGAATATGAACTCTCGTTAGCACAAACATTTTGCTCTTAGTGAATTATTATTATTATTCAAAACATAAAAACTATTGTATTGTACCAATTGAATACTTTTGTGAGTAACCTGAATTCAATATTTTATTTACGTTTTGTAAAGCAATACAGATGTGTATATAACAGGCTTGCTAATATATATATAATATTTATATCAGTCTTTTATATTAATATTTATTTGTAATTTATTCCTTATATTGTATTTATTATTTGTTGCATATTATTGTCACAATTCATGGACTGGTGTAATGGACTACAATGCCCAGAATTCTAGTGTTCAATTCCTGCATTTGTAGTCACATGATTCAGTGTTTTGACCTGTTCTCCTTGTTTAATCACATACGTACAGTATTTACGTTTTGTGTCATTTGTCTGTCAATATCATTGCACCCTGTCATGTTGATGAGTTTGTGTACGTTTCTTTTTTTTCACACACGCCTGTGTTTTATACCACTATCGAGTCTGGCTTCCCGATCTGCGCCAAACCGTAACAAATATATTATTTAACAAAAATGTATAATTCTATATTATAAACACTTAGTATAAAACACATGAACATTTATCATAAGGATTACGTGCAATGATGAGTTCACACTGTATTTGAAACTTCACAAGCTGCTGTTATTGTTCGTGACTTTGCGATCTGATTGGCTAAAGACTGGGCAGAGGTATGAGTCATCACCTGTCAGGAAATCACCATTCTTCCATCAGTTATTTTTAAAAGCGAAGCCCCTCTTAATGCTAACGCATCACATCCTGTGCACGTGACCTCTCCCTCAGATCTGTGTGTGCTGATGACTAGACCTTGTTTACTATGTAATTTAGCACGTAGTAAACATAGTTACTCATTATTTTTCCTTGGCGTTTTAAACCAGTCTGAGATGTTGGGTTTTACTGTTTTTATTGTTGTACCTTTGTTTTATATTTATTTTTTTAACTTATGTCTTTTATACGTTTGATGGTTTTATTGGTTGTGTGGAGCACTCATTGATGTTGATTTTAAGGTGTTTTATAAAAAGCTGAAGTTGAAGACGCACATTTCTGTTCAATTATTTGAAGATAATTGATAGTAAATGTCCCTCAGTCTGTTTTCTGTGACTGCTAAACCACATTTTTTTACAATTTTATGAACCACTTTCTTCGTTTTTCTTCGTAAATATAATACTGTACTGTATATGGTAAGATATAGTAAAATCTAAATTTTATATTTTAGAAAACTGTACATGCAAATAAATTGTTGCAGGGTATATACACACACACCCATTAATTATACATTTATCTCTCTGACAAATTCTAAATTCAAACCGTAGCTGTCGACCCAATTTGAAAACTAAAAATCAATTACTAGTCAATAAACGGTCATGGTGTGCTCTGAATTTCCCTCCACGTGTGAATTTTAGAAATTGTAGAGTGCAATACAGTAAACAGTAAAGCTATATATATTGCATAGTGCATTTTTCCCTACATGTATTGTATTATAAAATACATATCTATCCTTTTTTGGATACCGCTTTTCCAATTTCTGGATCACAGGAAGCTGGAGCCAATCCCAGCAACTCAGCGAGGCGGGACTCACACCCTGGACGATTGCCAACCAATCACAGAGCCAGACACACACATTCACACTCTCACTCACACCTATGGCCAACTTTACACACTCCCATTCACCTGAACACATGATTTTGGACTGTGGGAGAAAACTCGAGATCTAGAGGAAACCCAGAACCTCTAAAAAAACACCTCCTGACCTTGAACTTGAGCCTTAAATGGTTTCTTGCTCTGAGGCAACATTGCTACCCACTATGCCACCATAAAAAATGTTATCCATTTTTGTAAGAACATCTACATATACATTTTAATATTAATTAAAAATCAAGTTTTACCATGAATTATAAATCAAACACATGCACACAGACCTTAAACTTGGCAGTGAGAAGATCAGTTGCCTCCTGCTCTTTTTTCAGGTTCCTCATCATCCTCTCCTTCTCCTCCAAGAGCTTCTGTTTCTCCTCGGCCACCAAAGAATGGTCATCTCTGATAGCCTCGCTCTCTCTCTCCAGCTTCTCCTGCTGCTCCTTCATGTAGTCATGGGCTTCCTTCTCTACACTTTCTATTTCATCCTCCTCCTCTTCATCATCCAACACTCCCTCCTCTAGCTCTTCTTCCCCTCCATCCCCAATCTTTCTCAACCTCCTGCTCCTCCTTCTCCTCTTGGTCAGCATGCCGCGTTTATCCAGCTGTGCTTTCAGTCGGGCGATCTCCTCCTGGAACTCCCTCAGAAGAGCATCCTTGGGGTCTTCGTTGACCCGTGGCTTGTTTTTGATGTTCTTGGCACGGTTGGCATATCTCAGGGTGGTGAGAGTCTCTTCGTAATTATAAGAAGCTGGGCCGAGTGTGGCCACCATGATGGTTTTTGCATTCCCACCCAGAGAATCCTGCAGCAGCCGGGTTAGTTTCGAGTCCCTGTAGGGAACATGAGAACTTCGTCCATCGACCAGAGCCGAGATGACGTTTCCGAGAGCAGAGAGAGACAGATTTATCTTTGTGGCTTCCTTCAGTCGTTCTCCTTGGACGCCCGTCTTGGTTTGTCTCTCGCTGCCAGCCAGGTCCACTAGATTGAGTTTGCCGACACGAATGTGGTTCTGTCCATCGGGACCAAGCTGGCTGCACTCCACTGTAATAATGAAGATGGCGTGAGACCGAGAGCTGTGCTCGTTCATGTTTGTAAAGCCCACAGATCTGGTCTGGTTGCCAACATTCATCACGTGCTCGATTTCCTTCACGTTCTTGGTGACAAAGGATGAAAGATCTTTGATGTAAACCCCTGAGTCAGCGCTCTCCTTCAGCTCCAGCTTCTTGCTGTGGTCTTTCGTGAGCAGGTCCCGGATCTCCTCCTGGTAGATCTCCAAATACGACGCCCGGACCAGGTATTGCTGGTTTTGGGATCGTGAGATGTGAGTGAAGATGTGCTCGAATGAGTTGGGGATGATGCCGCGTCGCTCGGCGTCCAGCCACTGGCCTTGCATGGTGTACGTCTTCCCGGTGCCGGTCTGTCCGTACGCGAAGATGGTGCCGTTGAATCCGCAAAGAACCGAGTCGATGAGCGGACGGACCGTCTCGTCGTACAGGTCGCCTTGTTTGGAGCAGGCGTCATAAACCGCATCAAACGTGAAGGTTTTGAGCGGCTCTCCCGGACCCGCCTTGAGGTTCCGCAGGGCCACCTGGCCCAGCTTCACATCCATCTGCACAATGTTCTCATAGCCGGACGATTCTTCTTTGCCGTTCAGTGGGCGACACCTGACCACCACCTTCACAGCCTCGTCGGTTTTTGACTTCGTTGACATCCTGATGGCGTCTTGACAGATAATAGGCGCAATTAAATCGGTCGGTCGGTGGGTGATGGTGAGGATGTCAGCATTAGCTTCACCCGGGTACCGAAAGCACCGTGCATCAGAAAATCAAACCCCTCTCTAAAAACACCAAACGCGGGGAAAAAACACAAATGTCGCTAGAAATTTAGCATCATAGGCAGAAAAACTAAGGCGAGTGCCAAATGCAAGCGCAAATGTTGTGAGAGAAGCAAACCCATCAGCGGCGCTTCTCTGCAGCCCTGCCCAAGCACGCGCACACACATACGGCACACTCGCGCACGAGCGATTCCAGACCGCGGTTGCCAGATATTGTGAGAGAAACAAGCCAATTTGTATTTGCTTGAACAAACAACCAGAGCATGTATTTTTCAGCCGACGTTTGAGGATGAAACTGTTGTTTTTATGACAACAAACGTGCTGTTTTTCGTTCTATCCCTATCCACTTTTCGAAAAAAGATAAATTATTTCATTTTAAATCCAAGCATGCTTAAAGCGAATACAAAAAGCTACTCACGTTCAAGTCAAAACAGGGGGTTGCCAGATCCCTCCAACAAAGCAAACAATGCCACAGTTCCAATATGCAATACGTACTTTAAATCTAAATTATTAGTGTTTAAAAAGTATAACCATTTGAATAAAATAAAAGTGAAAGCTTAAAATGTTAATCTTTAAATGTCCATCAATTGTGTTTCATCTTTTTCGATTTTTTACACATTTGCTGGGACTCTAGAACAATATAAACTATATTATTTTTTCTTTTGTGGAACACCAAAAATCTTAAACTTGTTTGCGAACGTTGACAAACACGCGTTTTATAGTTTATCAACGTAAGTTTATATCAATTAAAAATGGTTCAACAGTACATAGTGCGAGGGTACTAAATGTGCAATCGCGTGTTTGTGCTTAATTCATGTACGTTAATAGTATTTTTTTTCTATACCCAATACTTACTGTCAATTTGGTTGTATTTTGTGTTCATAGAATAATTGCGCCCTCTAGTGTATTTAAGTTTTAATGACACTATTATACATTCTATCAGATTTATACAGAATTGTCATTATGCACATCCATACAAATCCATGACAAATTATAAACCAGAAAACAACAAAAAAGCAGCTAAATGAAACAATGTTTAAAAAACAATTTAGTATGGTTACAGCAGTATTTTATAATAAAGGGAAAAAAAGACACATAAAGACGACTGTGGTTCAATTTAAGTATAACATCCGGTGGGTTTGTTCAGTAATTCACAAGCCGACCTTTAACCTGAGAGACTAGTACTACAACATTTTTTTACTCGTTGCACACTTGACAAGAAAAAAGAGTTTTAAATCAAAACGTGTCCCCTTAAAGCACTTTTAAAACTCGTGTATTGCCTACCAAGCATTATAGCACAAATTCTACCAATTTACAAATTGATAAAGCACTTTAAATAAATTGGCAACTTCCGAAAATATGGCACAGAACATCTTAATATTTAACATGCGTAACATTATGATGTAATAAACATTCCACACAGACGTTGACATTAACAACAGGCCACACTGACATCACCGAGTTCGAGCTAACATCTGGATTCATCACAGCGAAGGATCACACCCTAACTCTCCATCGGCGTTCCGATGGAAACGGGCCAGATCTCGTTTCTGCTCCGGGCCCGAACCAGCTGCTTTTACGAGCCCAGCTCTAGTCGGCCTGCACACAAAACGTTACGTCTATAATTCCGTCAGGTTTCCTGACGTATTCGGTTCCGTCCAATCAACGCTCGACATTGATGTGAAAAACATTCCTTTCGACCAATCGCAAGCACGAACGCTGACGTGGGGTGGGAATAGAGGCGTGGTCTCAAAATCTAGGGTGTCGCCTTGGTGGCTCCATTCGAAGGCGACGGCGGTTGGTCGTCTGTATGCTCCGTTCTAAACTTCACAAAGGGACCCGGTACAGGCTGTCGGTTTACACCCGGCGATAAGAAGAGATCTGTAAGGTGCGGCGTCGCTGGGATGAAGCGGAATATCTTTCATTTGAATCAGATCGCCTGTGTAGTTTGAAGAAAGAGAGTCGGGCGGAGAAGCCATTTTGTCCCGACAGTGAGAGAAAGAAAAGACAGACATTAAAAAAGACAAACCCGGCGAGCAGAAAGGACACAAGTCGTCTTGTAAACCACATTTGGATTTCAACAGGGGGTTACGGGGGAAATCAAGGCGGCATAACCGTACGGGCAGTTCTATGTGTGTGTTTTGGATCACACACATTTACACACTTTCCCTTTAAAAACGGACTGAGTTTGTGTTTCTCGTCAGCGTGTGTGTTTACTAAGAGCGTCCGATGGCGAAGAAGACGTATGATTTGCTTTTTAAACTCCTTTTAATTGGTGATTCTGGAGTGGGCAAGACCTGCGTGTTGTTTCGGTTTTCTGACGACGCCTTCAACACCACCTTTATCTCCACTATAGGTAAGACACACTGACAAATGCCCCGAACCGGATTCATCATTTATGATTCTGTACGACAAATGTTTGCGTGTGCGCGCGCATGGCAACTAGGCCTCGGATCCGGGCTTTAGCCTGCTAACATGCTAACTGGGTCCAAATCAACCGAGTCTATCGCTTTGCCTTCGGTTTCGGAACAGCAGCTGAACCGCATGAACTTCTTGTGGGCGTTCTGCAGACTTTGACTGGTGGAAACGACGCCGTCGAGACCGGTTATGATCGCGTTCGCGGTGATCGATTAACCGTAACCCAATGTCATGAGTCATATGTGACCTGACAGCGTTTTGTGTGGTTCGTTTTTTAATTAACTTTAGGGCATTCGTGTTAGTGTGTGAATTAGGGTAATTAATAATAATTGCCTGTTACACAAATAGTTTTGTGTACGTCTCTTCCCACTAGCTGTGTTGTTATCATTTTAGCCTAAAATGATGTGATAGTGCCAAGTTAAAGGTTATAACGTGAACTGTGTCTGGTTAAATTAATTACGAGAGCACAAGACCGTTGTAATAAGAATCATATACATAAACATTCATTAGCGTGGCGTCATCTGACCCGTCACTGCGCATGCGCATGTCAGTGTAGGCCAATAAACGATTGCTCAACTTTTTGCGCGCGCGTGTTCTCGCGGACCTGTCATCTCGATGCCTCCAGGTGTTTTCCACGTCAGGTTTTCTAATAAAACTTTACGGTTTTATTAGAGAGACACTTGCTCATTTGTAACATCCAGATGAGCAAGTTTGATGCCTCAGTGCGCGCCGGGATGATTTAGGTTCATTATTTATCAATAATGGGTCATTACGGAATTCGAACCTGTAACCTTCTGGTCATGTCCAGCTCTCTCACACAACTTCTCATACTAGATAGCGGAGCATGGTTTATGTGTATGAGTTTTGCACTCACTGACTCGTGAGTCATTTCTCAGGGTAACAGGAGATCTTTGTATCAGTTCATCGGGCAGATTTAGACACGGCCCTTCTGAACCACAATCTTTTTTTCCTTATCTTTTTGTTTGTGGACCAACATGAGGCTCAGAAAGAACTGGTAGTTGTGACAAGCCAAACAGTATTTGTCTGTTATGTTAAAGTTGCTGGTTTCTGTAGTCAAGTCAAATATGCAAAACATTTTTCATTTGGAGTGTTTTTTTTTAATATCTCAACGTCAGTCATTTGTGTTTTTGATCCTCCTTTATCAAACCCACCTCTATTCACTAGAACCGAAAATAAATATTTGACTCTGTTTCTGGACAGACATTGCCAAGGGTGTGTATGTGTGTGTGTCACCTTTTATATTGGTGTTTTTCATCTTGTCGCTGAGGGTCACATGACCGTCTGTGTCAGGTGACCAGCTTGAAGCGCTGCGCCTCCACACCTGCGGTTTCCTGTTGACATCATCGAGCGTGTGTGATCAGGTGTCAGCTCTCGCAGCACATGTAAGGCAGCAAGAAACTTCCAATTCTATTTAGTCTGGGCTTGTAAAATCTTCACAGACAGACTTTCCACTTTCTACTCTTTCTTAATCTCAGTTGTAGTTGTAATAAATAGTAAAAGTATTTGTTGCGCTCACCGTAACGCAACATTGTTTCAACCAAAATCACGATGATAGTGATCAACATGGTACTTCAGATACAAGTAATTGTATAATAGTGGTGTCCGAACTTGACTTTGCTGTGATTGTCATGAGCCACAACTAACGGGAAAATGTAAAATTAGTCTTATAAAATCGTGAGAAATTTGAAAGATCGAAAGTAGCCAAACTCACAATCCGATGGCTTTTTTATAATTTGACGTACGTCTGGGTGCTATACCATTATAAACTTGAATACCGGTTGAGTTGTACCACAATATGATTTTTACAATAGCGTGACACACTCATACATTTTTCATACATGTATATAATACACACATTTATTATAAGAAAATGTACTTTGTTACAACTTTTAACCTTGCTAATGACGATACAAAGAAATTGTTAATCGAACACTGAAATCACTGTAACAGACAGAATTAATAGAACACCCGTGAGGTTTGCAAGGTCTGAAAGAGTGAACACACAAGTCCGGTTAAAGGAGTCCAAGAGCTGGTTTGGTACAATCTCCGACGTCAACCAACAAACCGTACTTTGCAAGATGTCGCTGTGTTATTAGCTACTCGTACCCTAGCTACTAGGGTTGCTGTATCCGTATCGTCCCGTTTTGAATCAATACAGGATGGTTTTTGTCCCGTTTTTTTTCAATCTTGTTTTTCTTTCAAAATATTGTCGCATGCACACTTTCCCCGCGCGTGTTTTATGAACTTGATTTTATTGTTAGTTTGATTGGTCTTTTTAACTGTCTAGTGAGGAGGGCGGAGTCTGCAGTGTAATAATTAGCAGCCCCCCCCAACAAATATGATTCAAATAATAATATGATGTAATATTACTTTATAGTCACAATCACTTTTTACAAATAGACTAAAATCTTTAAATAATATTTGAATAAAGAAAAAAAAGTTTTTGGGCCTCGCTATACCATATATGACGTAAACATTTGTCATGCAAAGATGATGTCAAAATATAATTGTAAATGTATGTTTTGTAAACGGGTTCTTAATTCTTGTAAAAAAAAAATTTAAGTGAAGCTTCTTCAAAACAATTTACAACTTTTTCTACTTCAGAATGTGTGTGTGTCCCGCACTGTGATTGGTTGGCCACCAGAGTGCATGTTTTGTCTTCATTCCCAGACTTTGCTAGAATTGACTCTATCTCCTTGTGACCGCGTAATTGAAAAAAGCATTACTGAAATGGATAGATGGGTGGAAACTATACACAGATCTATCTCTCTTTCTCTCACGGAGTGTGTAGTTCAGGGTCTTTAAATACTCACAGGAAACTCCCTGCAGTCCCACAGGAAGATCATTTTACACACACCTTGAACAGATTTGCTCCGTCGTTCCGTCGATCCTTTAGAATTAAGGTGATGGGAAAGTATCTGAAATTCTCTTTTTCATGCTTTGTGTTTCTGGCTGTTTTCTCGTCTTCACTCCCTTTTTCTCCCAGTCGCTGCCTCTTTGGATGAAGGACATGGTCTTGGCTCACTTTGTTCACTTCCCTCCTGTGGAGCGGCCTCACAGCTGCAAAGGCTCATGGGAAGGAGCCCCATCTTCATGGGAAGAACAACTCCAGTAACTTTAAACCAAGTCAGCCTGATTTTGTAGGGGTTTTTTTTTTTTTTTTGAGTTGTTGTCACTAGTTTTTACATTTTCAGCGAAATAGTCTTTTCAGTGGTTGACGTGACTCAAACCTTCCTGGTTCAGTGTGGTTCGGTCCTCCTGGTCTTTATTGCTGTCCGGTGGTGCTGGTCTTCACATGTGGAGAGTGACTCAGTTTTTCGGCGTCTCGCTGGTTGTGTAAAGCGGATTCCACCCATCAGACACTGATTGTGGGTTCAGCTTTGCGTTTGATTCACCCAATGTTTGACTCAACCAATCAACTGGTTTTTCCGCATTATGGCTGTTATGTTGTTCATATTTCTCTGTTTTTGAAAGGATTAGAATGGAATTTGTATTGGTATGGAACAAGAACAAAACTAAATATTACTGAGAAACGAAACTGGTTTAGACATTTGAATGGATAACAGCAATAAATACATACACACACAGAGACACATTCATTAACACTAAAACATTTGTTTGTGTTTTGTTTCTTGTTTTCTGGTAAACTACACATTTGTTGTAAACTTTATATTTGAAAATGAAATTATTTTATGTTCTGGTGTTTGTTGTCAGTCGTTTTTTTAATTGATGTACATTTTTGTCTCTTTCAGGAATTGATTTTAAGATCAAAACAGTTGAACTACAGGGAAAGAAGATAAAGCTACAGATCTGGTGAGTCTCTGATTATTTCCTTCCTTTTCATGTTTGAGAAATATGTGAATAGCTCTGTCACTTTGAGAAAACATCCTGTCACTCATTTATGGATTTGTTTTTATCTAATTACTAATGCTGTAACTAATTAATCACTCTTCCCCAATCAAATTAATTGCAAATAATCGCAAACAAATAACTGAAGCTTGTAACATTGGATATTGAAGTGTAAAATGTAAATTAATGTCAATTCACCACTTAATAAACACTTTAAATACTGTAATATAATTTGGCAAACGTTTTGTTCACTTTGAAATATATTGTCTTTGTTTATGAGACAGATCTGAGTGAGAAATCACTCTTTCTGACCACAACTCGCCGCTGTTCCTTTAAATCTCAATCTTCGGCTGGACTGTGATTTCCGTGCCTGACAGTCTTGCGACATTTCGCTTTGTGACATTTCGCAACTTCACATCCACTGTCGTTTGCAGCTGGAACCATGACTCGAGCGGTGTTGCTTGGCGCTGTGTGCTTCACTACCCTTCTCTTTTTTTATTAGCAAAGTGCGTCCTGAGTTCAGCTTTGCAAAATACTGTACACATAATACTTTTGTTCTATCTACGGACCTATCTGGCAAAGTTTTAAAGTGGAACTCCGTCTAAAAGTCTTTCCTTACTATTATTTATTACACGTCGCTACACCAGAAGTAAGAAAAACTGCAAGCCTGTTAACAAAAATTAAAAATTGTATTAGGCTTTTGAAATTCATTGTGCGTTAACACGTTAACTTTGACAGCACTACTAATTACATCATATTTAAGAATGGTGGACAAACTCTTGGCCAAATGAGGTGAAGATAAACACTGGCACACGTTTTCTTGTCTCCAAATCGCTTTTGCGTTTTTATGGACTATTGTTTCAGTTTACAGTTGTACCCCGACTTACGAAATTAATTCGTGCCGAGAGACGTTTTGTTATCTGGGCCGCATTTTACATGTAATCCATCTAATCCGTGTCATGACTTCTGTAAATTCAGACAAGCATTTTTTTTTATAAATGATAAAATATTGGTATTAAATGTAATAAAAACACATTGCATAGCAGCTTGTTTAGTTTGCCCATGAAAATCCCTAAGATATTTGTAATATCGCGACAACTAAGACTTGGTCAGTTGGTCTGGACAGACACGGAACTGACGTGATCAGAATGTTCCACACCAACTGTAACTGCTTTTAGCTTTTGTGCTAAGTTAAAGTTTTGTGTGAGCAAGTGTGTTGAAACAGAGCAAGTGTGTGTGTGAGCAAGCAAGAGCATCTCTCTGTGCCGTGAGAAGTGGAAGCGCTCGTTTTGTATAAATAAAATGTTTCGGAACTCGGGACGAGATTTACCGCCGTGTTTAATAATTTTTCTCCAGGATAACGAGATTTTTTTTTTATAGTTTTATAGTTTCTGAATGAATTATTATGTATGAATTTGAAACTAAAAGTACTTGGTCTGTCTCTCACTCACTCACTTCTCTTCGCATCTTACTTATTTGTTACTTAATTTAACTATTATGGAATGTTTAGAGAAAGATTGTTATTAAAAAATGTAAATTAATGTTAAGCCATTAACACCTTAAGCTAAGCCAACTTTTAGCCATTAGGTCACATCTTGACAACCAAGTAAAAGCAAGTGTTTTAGCACACACACTTCCAGTGTCACGTGAGATTTAAGTAATCCGGACCGTATCAGTCCTGGCGCAGGGGGTTTTGGTTTCTCGGTTTGACGAGTTGTGGCTTGATTGTCTGCAGGGACACGGCGGGACAGGAACGGTTTCACACCATCACAACTTCCTACTACAGAGGCGCTATGGGAATAATGCTGGTCTATGACATCACCAACGCCAAGAGCTTTGAAAACATCAGCAAGTGGCTCAGAAACATCGATGAGGTCGGTCTCCTCTTGCTTTATAGACATTGTCTGTTTTGTTCATGGTGGTGGAAACCTTTGAATACAAAATTGTGACGTTTTGAGTCTGAAAAGTGTCGGCAGAGAGTATTAAAAAATTATTCGCAAATGATTCAACGTTATTTTAATATTGTACAATCACAACTTCTTTTTTAAATAATATGTGAATAAAGAAAAATGTTGCAACTTTTTGAGACCTATTCGACTAATGTAACACAATTATTTGATGTTTTCAATCGTGATTATTGCTGTCTAGTTTTAAGATTAAAATGTTTTAAATTGTTTTACGGTAAAAATATGGGCAAACATTTAATTTTACAAATCTATGGATTTGAAACCAGAATAATTGTGAAACTCCAGACAATTTGCGCTTCCCGTGATGATTTATTCCGGTTTATGGATTTTTCCGCACATCAGCAGCGACATTTTGCAAAACTTCACATGACATGCCTGTAGGTTGTTCATGCTAAGGATGAAATATTTGCTTCCGTACCTGCTGAACTTCATTCCTCCTGTTTTGGCAGCATGCTAATGAGGACGTGGAAAGGATGCTGCTGGGTAACAAGTGTGACATGGAAGATAAGCGTATTGTACCAAAAGCCAAGGGGGAACAGGTGAGATGATGCGGATCAATTATTGATCCTGGCGGAACTGTCGCGCAATCCATGTGCTGAACATGATCCTCCGTCAAGATTTGACTCTTCTGCCGCTTCTTCTCAGATTGCGAGAGAACACGGGATTCGCTTCTTCGAGACGAGTGCAAAAGCCAACATTAACATTGAGAAAGCGTTCCTCACGTTAGCGGAAGACATTCTTAGGAAGGTGAGTATAAAATAAGGGACCTCAACAAACTGGGTTTTTATATGGTCGTTTATATTTTAGGGACAGTACAAATTCTATATAAATATTATATCTATAAATTGATGTGTACCTTGTGTATATATTTTTGTATTGTTTACTTTTCTTTTTTTGTCATTAGTATAATAGTAAATGTTATGTACTACAAAATAATTATGTTCATGTGTGTACTATAATTATTATTATTATTATAAATTATCTGTAGATCTACATGTCACATTCAAACTTATTTTTATTACTAATTGAATAATTTTTTAGTTTAAGTATTTTTTTTTAATGGTTTCTTTTTTCTTTTGGTTTTCTTTTGGAATTTATTACTATTGTTTTTTTGTTGTGCTTGTTTCTGTGGTTGCCTGGTTTTTCTATTATTATTATTATTTATCCCACTAAAGGGAAATTTCTTTGGTTTCAGGCGCAACAATAACGAAACCGTGATGACAGGGTCAAAAACAAATAGTAAAAGTAGTAGAAAAAGTTGTATATATGAATAACACGTTGTATTCAATTTTAATAATTTGTTTGCACATTTGGTTGTTTATTACTTTACTTTTTGTTATTTTTAAACAAATTTTTTTTGTATTGTTTACATTTACTTTTTTTTCTTGCTATTTTTAAATTTTTTGGTATTTATTACTATTGTTTTAGTTTTGTATGTTTCTGTGCTTGCCTGAATCTTTCTAAATTCTCATGGTATTTAACATTTTCTGTGACAGACGCCTGTAAAAGAGCCCAACAGTGAAAATGTCGACATCAGCACTGGAGGCGGAGTCACAGGATGGAAGACCAAGTGCTGTTAAATAGAAACACACACACACACATACACATACACACACACGCCTACACACACACACACACACACATCACCCCCCCCCCCATTCCCCCTTGTTTCTGTCTAACATTTTTTCTGCTTTGTCCTTGTGGTCTTTTCTGTAAACACATCCCTAACATTTGTCACACTCACGCCGCTTGCTGATATTTTGATTTCCGAACAAAGTAGTATAAAGAGATGTCATTTCACTTTTTCTTTTTTTTTCTTTTTCATGTGTAAAGAAAGAATCAAGTTTATTCTAAACAAAGGCGCATTTGCCACTACATAAGTAGTGGACCTGAATGATCAGCCAATAGCGTTCACTATGACATCATAGACAGACTTTTGTTCAGTGTTTGGGGTTAGTGTTGTGTGATAGTCTGAGAGATGTCAGGTCTCTCACTGACTTTTCTGTTTTGTTGTTAAAGGGTTTTTTTTTTTTTATTCTTTCGTCCGGTGCCTTAATGTGGAGCCTTGGTGCTCATCCCCTCCAAAGCACACACACACTCTTCACTTCCTGTAACTAATTTCAACACACACTCTCCTCTGCTCGACCCTCCATCTCAACTCCACACGTGCCCGAGTGAGACCATCCGGCTTCAACCTGTCTGCTCAGAAGAGAAGGACATTAAACATGAATGAATTTCCTTTTTGGTTGTTGTACTTTTTTTTTTTTCTCCCCAGAATGACTTGTTTTATGAATCAGTGTATGGTTTTGTTTTCTTTTCACTCAGTTACTCATTCTCTCCTGCATGCGGGTTTCTTTGGGATTTTGGGGGTCTTTTGTAAGTTTTGCCATGTTTGTAACTCACAGGAAGTGTCTCTTCTAGGCAAGATAAGTGTCAGGGAGGGGAGCGTTCTCTTTAAAAACAGTTTTGCAGATCCATTAAAAACAAGCTTGTTTAAGTTACATGTTTGTCTTTTTTTCCAAGGCAATTGTTTTTATTGAGGATCCTAGAAAAGGAAATTGTCTGTAAAATGTGTTTATAATTGGAGTTAAAATATACCAGCTTTCTATACAGGTATTTACTTTTTATTTCAGAAATGCATATAATTCCCTAAGCACATTGTCAATAGCACATCCTGTTGAAAAGTTATATATTAACTATATATAACTATCACACTACATTTTGTAATGAGTTAATCTCTAACTTGTTTTTTTTTTTTTTTTTTTTTTGATAGATGAAAGATGAGAATCGTTTTAAAAAAAAACGAAAAAGAAAATTCGTTTTTAAGGAAAACTAGTTTAATTCCGTCTCGTTCTTGCGCTGCGTCCAAGTTACCAGTAGATGGCGCAATACACCAGAGTAAATGTTACGCAACACGGCCGCTGTCAAAATGCAGAGTCAGTAGAGCTATATTTCGCTTTTTTATGCCATAAAATACAACCTACAAACATAATGGATAAGTCAATAAATGTTTAATTTGTTTATTCGCGGGTCCACAGCCCAAGTGTGCGTAGAGGCATCTTGAAGTCTTGAGAATGCAAGAATAAACATTTTAATCGGAATGAAGTTTGGAGAAGCTGCGCATGGCAACTAGAGCGTCTCTGGGAGATTCGTCTTGTTATGACGCTGATAGGAAGACGAACAACTGTGCGTCATATTTCATCCCGCAGACATCCCGACATCTGCGGGAAAGACACCTACACCATCCTAAACCCTCGGTAATGGCGGATGCGAGGTAAGACTGCGCGTGACGGCAGACAGGCAAACTGCGTGTCTGAGAAATCACTAGGTGACAGCACATCAGAATGACTTACCGACAGATATACGTATATAGTTAGACACAAGCAGATAGACTAACATACTGGCAGATAGATAGGCATGCAGTCAGACAGACAGACAGACAGACAGACAGATAGTTAGATATAGACAACTATATAGACAGACTGACAGATAGATAGACAGAGACCGATAGACAGACAGACAGACCAGTTAGTTGGTAAGTTACTTTTAGTTAGTATGTTAGCCAGTTAGTATTAGTTAGTATTAAATTAGTTAGTGTTAGTTAGTTGGTTCGTTAGTTAGTTGACAAACAGACAGGTAAGATGGCAGGCAGACAGACAGCTAAATATATAGACAGGCATACACACAGCTAAATAGACAGGGTGACTGATATATAAAGACAGACAGGCAGGGTAGGATGCAGATATAAGTATTTGTGTAACAGAAAAATCAATATTCACAATTACATTTATATTTAGTTCTTTATTTAACCTAGTCACGTATTTCATAGACATGCAATAAAGTGCTTTTTGACTTGAATATTGACATAATGTGTTGCTGGAATTGATTTTTAGGGTAGACATGTCTATGTTGCACATCTGATCCTATAGATTCCGAATCTGTTTCAGCAGTTCCCCGCAAGGGGGCGCCAGTAAACACTGTATTGCTTGAACTCCTGCTGTAGCATTGGGTTGAAACACCAAGTTATTCAGTAAACACAGACTCCTAAAATTAATAAACGAGAAAAGTAAAATTTAATGGACAACATTAATATATTTTAAATCTAAAACAGGAGAAGACATGTGCTTCATTTTGTGTGTGCATTGTTGGGCACTTGTTTTTACTTTGCTTTTTTTTTTGCATGTTTTGCTGCAGATGTGTGTCTTCTGAACATTTTGAGATCAGACAGCTTTCTGGGTTTAATGGGAAGCGTCATTTAAATTGGCATTCACTGGATTTGAAACGCGATCTTTACACGTCACACCGGGGTAAGTTTGTGTGTGTGTGTGTGTGTGTGTGTGTGTGTGCGCGCGCGTGCGTGTTTTTCCCAGTGTTTAAGGTCAAAAGAGCGACATCAAAATTTTATGAAACTCTTTAAAGTCATAGACCTCATGAAAAAATAATTTCTCGCGAAAGTCTTCAAATCAAACACAAATGATGCGCCAGTCTTGAAACGAATGAATTGTAGTTATAATCATGGGCTTTTTTCTTTCTCTCGTTGATCGCAGGTGAGGAACAGGAACGTCTGATTACTCAGTGATAATTAAATAAAATATTGACCCATGTGATCTGTTTGTATTCACATAGAAAACCCGAACCGAAATTAGAATTAAAATCAACGAAATATTTCAACGAGGTTTTTTACCAAGTGATCAAAAGGCAGAGGAAAGGAATCCCCAGTGCGCACTTCCGTTTGACGTCATGAATAAATTATGACGAAACATGCGAGATTTTCGTCTTATAAATGCTCAGTCGCAGGTTGGGTAATTGTTTTTTACATTATGCATTTCATCTTATAGAATTTGATGTTCTTAATCTTTGTGTGAATTAAAAGTCGTCGAAAACGATCTTCAAACGGTATAAAATGTAAAAACCGACAATAACAATTTAACGGTTTTAAGAACAGCAAACAACAGCGTATATAACTATTTATCTATATTATCACTCTATTACAATTGCAAAACAGCAAATGCGTATGAAGATTTAAAGAATTTAAGAATTAATACTGGGAACTAGCATTACAAATGGAACACACTTTTTAACTCACTCTTAAATTTTGAAAACAGCTTTTATTTTATTTTTTAGTTACGTATTTAGTAACTAGTTTCACTTGTCTACATGTCTTTTTTTTATTTAGTCGTCTCTGTCACTGTGCTATATGTATAATTTATGTTACTAAACACTTGGTTTTGCGACGTTTTAAAGCAGAAAAATGTTTGCTCCAGGAGACAATTTCAGACGTGGAATTGAATGAGTGCGGCACTAAAGCAAATGAGCAGAGAATAGATGAATGAACTGAGTGAACTCTATTGACAACTATGCGTTTCCTTGGGTTCGGAAGCGTGGGGGTGGGTGAAATGAAGGTATGGCGGATCTCTGCACTAAATAGTTTAGATAGTAAAACACAGGCTCCTCCATTTGGTTGGTTTACCCACAAAAATGCAATCTCGCGTGTTTTATAATCGAATCAGAGTAGTTTGAAATCATTCGACTCTCAAGACAATAATTTTTTATGTTTTTTTTTGCGGCTTATTATAAAATTAATTATGCATTTCAAAAAACATATTTATGATAAATAAAGGTATAGTCCATGAAACGATATTTTAGGTGTAAAAAAAAAATAAACGATTGATTTTAAAATCCAAATAATCAAAGCTTTATTGTTCAGTAAACTTGGATTTGAATCTTTTGAAAGTTAGATACTCTCTGAGCTTACTCAAAATGAATATCAAAACACATAATATTTATTTTAAATATTTCTACATGCGGATGTTCGTTTGTTTCAAATCAACGACCAACGTTTGTTTCAAATCAATCAATCAAATAATCAAGAGTAGACTTTACAAATAAAAAAAAAACTGCTAAAGTTATTTATATGTTTACAAACGTCTAAATGTTTAGCATTCCTTCGTTTTAACATTATAAAAATGTCGTAAAATGCATTTCAATCCTTTCTCTATAAAAGTGGTTACAGAAAATAATTTACAATACACTTTTAACTGCTTCAGAATGAGACATTAGAAGATGAATGTTTCAACCATCAGAATTCGATTGAGCAGTGAATAACAATTTACAACTTTTTACTCTCAATTTTATCTATAAATATTGTATATTATTTAGTTAAATGGCGTGTCTATCTTGAAATTCAGATTGCAGTGATTATAAAAAGTAAACAACAAAAACGGTCGCCTTTTTGGCTGCTTTCTTTTGTTTTTAAATAGGTAACTTATTATTTATACTCTATCACATGCATATATTTACCCCAGATTTACATTCTTCGGTTCCGTTTGTTTATTTTTTTGTCTCTCAAAACGTCATACATTCCAGTTTCACGATTATTCCGGTAGTCGACCTTAATCAACAACTTCTGTTCGGTGCCGGAGATCCTGAACTTTCGCGGGATCAAACGGGGACATTCAGGGTGTGTCCGTGTCCGCGTGGGACAAGAGAGGCGGTTTTATGAATGGTGGATGGGAAACCTTGTGCGGGAAATGAGAAACTCCGTAACATCTGACACCAGGGACTAGGTCCGTGACCTGCACCATAATGGTACGACCACCATCCACCGTGCACGCACACACATACACAGCATCTTCTATACACCAGAGCTGGTGGTGGGGAGGTGTTGGGGGCAGGGGTGAATTCCGGAGGGTGGTCGGTTTGGGTGGTGGGGGTGGTGGTAGGAAAGAGGAGGGGCGTGAATGCTGTGGGGGTAGTTGTTGACTTACTACTTCAACATATTTTTTCTTTGACTAATAGACTACAAAAAAGAACTTCAAAGGCATTTGTTGCAATTAAAACATTTGCCGAGACAAACTCTTTCATAAACGGAAGCTCTAAACTTTTTTAGACATTACAATATTTCGAATTGTTGTTTAGTGGCTGCTGCTTTTTGACTTTATTTTGTTGGCCTGTTGTTGGCCAACTTTGACTATTTACAAAGGTAAACAGACACGGTTTAAATGTTTGTTTATATATCTATATTTTTTATTTTAAAACTTTAACAATTCCAGTAAACTCTATTCATGTTAGATCTATGAATGTAGTAGCTTTTATATTTGTTTAAATTGTGGAAATGTTTTATATTTGCGCAATTTGTCAATAAGTCTCAATAATTAGACATTTTACTTAAATTGTCCAGACATTGTTAAAATAAAACGAAAGGGGAAAATATGACTTTAATAATTCCCATAGTGGGGCTAGATAGAGTAAAAATTGTGTAGATATTAGGTAAAAATTCTGTACATTGTGTAGGTTTTCTCCTTTCTGTTGTTTTCCTTTCCTAATGATGAACTTCATTAATGAAGCAGTTTAGAATTCTGAAACTTTCCATACTTTTAAAGATAAAAGTTTTACTCTATACTTCATAAAACGCGACAAGCTTTTAAAAATGTAACAATGTAACCGTGAAAATGAAAATTACATAACTTAAAGAGGATATTGCAATCCATACATAAAAATACACCTTTTCTAAAAGTGTTTTCTGTCCGCTCCAAACACTTTCACTATCAGCTAGAACGGTGAAAATCCCATCGACAGGGAAGATGCTTTACGTGACACATAAGTGCTCCTGAAGTCCTGCCTGGTTCCGAGTCCGCTCCCTCTCCCGGGCTCGCGGAGGAGTCACGTGTGCAGCGCCGAGAGCAAGCGAATGAGAAACTGAGAGCTGGAAGAAAGAGAGGGAGCGATCGAGCGAGCGAGTGAATGTGCGAGGGAGGGAAGAGAGAGATGTTAAAAGAGACATGACCAAACATCCAAAAGGGAGACGCACGCTGTACGATGCGCGCTAAATTCGCGCCCGTTGGAAATCGGGATGTCTGTTCGACGGTGACGCGCGTCACCCCATTTCACGGAGGAAAAGATTTCGCTGGAACTTTGGAACGGACGGTCCGCTGGGAAACATGGCCGAAGGTTACGATGCTTCTATTACTCGACTCAAACTTGCTATCGACGCACGTGGAACTCGGGTACTTTGTTTACCGCGTTTGTAATCGCCACGAATAGTCGTTGGCTTCGGCGGCGGTGCAGGGGGGAGGGGTCGGGGTTACGTGTGCACACCTGCCCCACGCGAGACCCTTCTTATTAGGCTTACTCGCTGCCACAAGTTGCGTACTAGCTAGTCACGTCGAGTAATCGCGACCCCCCCCCCCCCGAAGTCCAAGCTCCACTTTTCGTTTAGTTCTACATTGTTCTATGCGATCTGCCCGTTACAGTAGTTTAATGAGCGCACATGTCGAGTAGTTAGGAGGAACAGTGGCAGTAGTTACATGTACGTAGTTGGCACGTTTCGACTACTAGTCCGTCCGCGCGTGTTTCATGCTTCCCAACAGCTTGTACATCACGGGCTTCTCTTCCTTGACCGCACAGGAGGGCCGCGCAGAGGTGGCGGCTCGGACATCGCCAGGACTCCACCGCAGATTCTGGCTGGCTCGGGTTACTGCAAGTGGTTCAATGTCCGCATGGGGTTTGGGTTCATATCGATGACCAGCAGCGAGGGCAAGACCGTGGACCCTCCACTGGACGTGTTCGTTCACCAAGTGAGTGGAGCTTCGACGCTTGGCTTTGCTGTGGTTCTTCTCAGCCATGTTCACGCGGTTTGTCGCATCTCATTGACATCAGCAGCTGTGTGTGTGTGTGTGTGTGTGTGTGTGTGTGTGTAAAGCAGAAGTAAACACGCGCTCGTGTTTTCACCCCCTGTCACTTTAAGAGCTCCAGCGATAACGCCAAAACAGTTCTGCTCAGAAAGATCTCCAGTGATAACGCTCATTCGGACAGTGTGTGTGTGTGTGTGTGAAGCAAACACGCCGTGGGACGGAATCATCCGCGAGCGTAAAGTTGGATTCGCTCGTCGCGTGCACTCGGGATAAACCTGCCCAACATGTCGGAAAATGTGTCACACGCCGCGCGTGCACCCTCCGAGGGTCAGATTGCGTTTGTGCTTGGCGAAATTGCTCGTGTTTTCGTGCTCTCGCGTGCTGAACATCATGTGCCCTCGTCTGTAGATGAGTGAAGCGAAGATGCGTTTCAGGCTCGAGTCCCACTTTGGCCAACGCAGGCCCTGGCGATTTCCACAAATGGCCAATTTCGCCATTTCCTCACTCCAAACCGCGTGTGTGTGTTTTTCTCTGTTGTCTTGTGTGGTGTTTTATATCGTTTCCATTGTTTCAAGATGGTTATGTAGCATTAAATATAGATATTGTCGATTGATTTGCATCAAAATGCTGATGTACAACGAATTTTCGACGAGGCTTCTTCAAGTGAACGTGAAAATAAAATGTACTCAAATGTACTAAGATTAAACTAGATTTAGTTTTGCAGATGGATTTCATATTTGTAGGAAAAATATACCATTTAACTGAAGCACTTCTCATTTTGTTCAACTGTATACTTTTGTCTTCCTTTGGTGGTGCATTCTGGGAAGTGTAGTTTGCATGAGAAACAAACATGTCCTGAGGCAGCTTTTAGATTTATCTCGCAACACATGAAATAAGCTAATTTTTTAACCGATACAAACTTTAGTTTTGGGACCAACATGTTGTTTTACTTGGCTTGAACTGATGCATACCAAACTGATTGAATTATCTTTTGTTTTTTTTGCATGCTGTATGGATTTTAGTTCTACGTTAGTGTGACAGTTTGTGCAGTTTAAAGTGATGTTCTTCGTGAATAATTTGACTCTTTGTAAGTTTTTGTTCAAGAAGAAAGACCAATATATAGCAATAAATAAATAAAATAAACTTGACTGCATGACTTTGCAGAAATCCATTTAAATTGAGCATCAGCCTTAGATCAATCTGATATCATCCAGATAGATTTGTCTCTTCATTCACGTCTTTGCAGCTATTTATTGAATTCGTATTTAAAGATGAGGTTTCTTTTTGCAATTCCGCAGCTTTTCTAAAGGCACAGGTGTGCTCGTGCATGCGGTTGACAGTCGAATGAGTTTCATCCGTGATTAAATGGCTCTGGAAGAGAATTAGTTTTTATTTCTATGCTCTTGTTTTATTTGTCATCTCTGTGTAGAAGATGTGCGTTCACGCCACACTGCAACTGAAAAGCTTTTGAGCTCTGGTGTGTGTTGTCTGCCGTTGTGCAGCTGTGTGTTTGTGATAAACATTTATCTCCTTTGTAGCAAATGAACGGTTTTCGTAATCGTGTTTGAATTCAGGAGGCTGTGGTTCATTAAACTCGCCAAACTTTTGGAATCCTAGTGTCAGCTAGTTGTGAAATCCCAACTGGGTTGCTTTTGACTGGTCTGATCTCCCAGTGACATTTTTCGGATTATTATTATTAATTTTAACAATTCTATGGCTGTAATTTATTTGTTTGGACTCTTAGGATGAACGTTTCTACCATGTAAATGCTTAATCGCAATTGAATATTAACCAAGAAGTGTGATGTAATTAATTGATCCTGCATCAAGTACAGATCTTCTGCGAATTCACACAATCTGTTCCTCTTTTGCAGCAAACTGTGTCTGTCAATCCGGGACGAGAATGTGTGTGTGTGTGTGTGTGAATCAGCATGTCAGTGTCCACGATAGCAGAGAGAACGCATGACTGTTGTTGTTTGTATGTGCAAAGAGAATTTCACTGCATGTGTGTAGTGGGGGTTGGGGTCCTCGAACATTCTTTAAAAGAGGAATTTTGTTAAAGACAAAAAAGGAAAAGGAGGCGTGGCTTCAGTCAGCCCTCACACTTGGAATCAACACACCGCAGTGAGTGTGTGTGTTTCATTAGGAGCTTTGTGTTTGATTTTCCAATGCTGCACCTCCTGTAGTGTTTGTGAAAGTTGCAGCATGTATGATGTGTGTGTGTGTCACTCTTTTCCATGCACACCAAGGCACACATCTTTTATACAGTCACTGCTTTGATCATTGGATGGCTTTAGTCATTCATTTGAACAGGAAGTGTCAATCAAACGGTACATTTTTTTTTCCCCACAAAGAAGAATAATTGCCATATCGGCAGATGTTATTATGCTGGTTTAAGCGTTAATGGTATGCCCTTATTTACATAGCTAGGTAAATGTATGTGAGTGTGTGTTGTGGGGTCACACTGGGCCCCTTGTGAGATTAACCTCTCATCCAGACTCCACCTCTCCCTGCTGTAGATATCTCATTCCTTCTTTAGCGTTCGCCTCTCTTCTTTCTTGGTGATCTGCAGATTTGGTTTCTTAATTGCGCAAAACGGATACAGATACTCTGAGCAACTTTCAGAACACGCATCAGAATTCAATTAAATTTGACAAGAGACACTGCCGGGATTTAGAATGCAGGTTTATTTTTAACAGATGTGTATAAATACCAGTTAGAGATGTAATCTGTAGACATTATATTTGTTATTTATTTTACATATAATGCACTCTTTTTATTGTATCATTTTATTTAATGATGTTGTTATAAAAATAAACAATGTGGAAATAACAATGAAAGCTAGAAGTGATGGTTTGATGAAGTCTTTTTTTTTTTTTAATCGGACACGTAAAAAAAAAGTCCATCAAACTAGCAACAAAAATAGATGCTATAAACATTATTGAGCTATAAATAATTGTTTTTCTATATTTCTTTATAGTGTTCTACTTATTCTGTTTTAATTCTTAATTTACAGTTGTTATTTTTTTTGTTGCCTTTTTGTTTGAGCTTGTTTAAAAAAATACATTTTAATTTTAATCGTTTTATCTATTTACAATTATTCAGTTCGTTTGTGATATAAATCAGCCTTATTCGTGATATGGAAATAAACCCACCTTAATTGTTATGTTTTGTTCACATTCTGTAGTGATCACTTATAATTGATGCCCCCTGTCTATTTATTATTATTGATTTGCTGTTTTCTGCTTCTTGACTTGAGTGGGAACAGAAGCTTCAGGTCACAGACTTCCTCACTAGGTTTTGGCCATATTAGGATCAGGGAGGGGGCGGGGCCAACTGTGCTTCTGGGAAACCTTCAGCTTCAAACTGTAGAACTATTATACATTTTAAAATCTAGATTTCTACATAATTTATTTACTTTTTTTGTTACATTTCTTTTGAACTAATTTGTTTTCTGAGTTTTCTCATTTGTTTTTTAAAGGAAACTATAATTGTAATAATTAAAGAGAGCTGTTTTATTATATTATTTAAGCATATTTATATTTCTTAAACAATTTCAATAATGGAGGGTTATATTTTGATTATTGTCTTTTATAGCTTTGTTAAACAAGAGCTATTCATAATTATTATAACTCATTATAGATCCGATCTGTACGAATTATAGATAGAATACGATGATACAATTAAATAAAACTATTTAGTTGATTTGAATGTTTTTGCATGTTTTATTTTGTTTGCTCCATGAGTTTTTATTGCCTGTTTGTTTTTCAAGCAATTGATAAGTCTTTTTAGTCAGAAATTAATTAATTTCAAAGATAAAGAAATGACCTAAATCACACCTTTGCATGAATCGATTTGAAATTGTGTTATAAGTGGGGAAAAAGTGTTATGGAAAGATTTAAAGTATGGAGATTTACAACCATATTTTATTAAATGTCTAAATGATTCTTAGTTAAATATAGTAATGAAGTTTGAAGATAAAAAAAGGCATAAAACATTAAGGAATAAAACAAAAATAACATTTTTAGTAGTAAGTCCATTAAAAGTGTGATTTTATTCAAAACAAATTGTAAATCTTTACAGTTAGAGATGTTTATATTTACATTATTTACCCTTAGGTTTCAGACAAAACTGAAATATACTAAGACAATTAAAAGAAAAGTCCACAAAGACTGTATAGAATGCAAAATGAATTGTGTTTCCATCAGACAACCTTGTAGTCCGCACTTTTCACAAAACCATTAAGAGCTCTTGGTCATTATGTGCTCACACACACACACACACACACTCTCACACTGAGCCCATATCCGGCTGCTATCTGGGGTGTGTGTAGAGTGATGTAGTGTGTGTCAGCAGATCAAATGCTTTGTGTTGTAGTCAGAGCAGAAGTGTGTTGTTAATTTAATGCAGGGAAATGGGATGCTGGTCTGTGCATGTGTGTGTTTGAAGGGGGTTGGGCAAAGGTCGAAGGTCATGCTAAAGGATGAAAACACATGGAGGAAGGGTGATGTAGGCTACAAACCTTTAGAGGTGCTCTCTGCCTTTCTATGTGTTTCTCCTCATCCTGTTTGTGAAAATAAAAATATTTTTAGAATTAATTTTTGCCCAAATCCGATAATTGTTTTTGTTATACATACAATTGTTTTATGTATGTATTTTAATTTACACAAACAGAAAATGAACACATTCTAAGTTTTGTAGTGCTAGGAAGTTCAGTTTAATTATTTACCATGCCGTTGTAAACTTTACTGATCATTTCAGTAAATGTCACTTGCAAATTATAGAAAAATATATGAATCAAATCTAATAACTGCACACTAATGAGGGAATTTTAAATTCAGTTTTGTTTTTAAATAATAAAAGATACATGCGCTTTAAAGAAACAGAAATGAATTATCAAAGAAATGCTCTTGTTTAACATATTGCGGAAATCCAGAAGAGTGTTAAAACAGATTTAACAGTTTGAAGTAGTAGTTTAACTTGCTAATTAATTATTGCAAATAAATGTAAATTATTGGTTTAGATAGGAAGGTTTGACTGTAGATGAACAACGTTCTCTTCCATAGCTAACAAAATTAAGTACGTAACAAAATGATTCTTAATTAAAAAAAAAAGATGTAACAATTTTTTAATCAGCTTTTCAGCCTTGAAACATTTAAAATCTATTATTGTTTCATCATCCGTGTTAGTTTTTTGCATACAGTGCATGTGCAGTTTATGGTTATTTTTCAGAAAGATTATTTCTTTATGCGTTAATTGTTTGAAATAATTTTAATTACCAAGAATTTTTTGCTCTATTCTTATTACTTGTTTTTTTGCCCTAAATTAAAACCAATTTCCTTACTTTGTACTAGAGTAGCATGTAGTTTTCGGAATAATCAGTGTTTTGAATCTATTTTAAAACATTTAATTCTGTTCAGTTTCTGCATTTTCCAACTACAATTTTGCTTCCAAGTGTGCATTTAACGAATTGTCAAAGTGTTTTTAACAATTGAAATGTTCTTTTTGTTTATTTATACAAGTGTCGTAAACAGTTAGTTATTAAACAAGTATGTGAATAAGTAACTGAGCCTTACTGTTTCAGAAATGTGATTTGTTCTCCATTTAAACCAGATAAGTATTAACTGAAATGCTTTTTGTGTTCAGAGTAAACTGGTAATGGAGGGCTTCAGGAGCTTACGGGAAGGCGAGCAGGTTGAATTTACCTTCAAGAGGTCGAGCAAAGGTCTGGAGTCGCTCAGGGTCACGGGTCCGGGCGGGGGTCCTTGCTCTGGTAGTGACCGTCGGCCCAAAGGCAAGGCCCCGCCCCTCAAACGGAAACCAAAGGGAGACCGGTGAGTCTGCTGAGAATGATGGGAAATGTAGTTTTTCCTAAATGTTTTTGGTTGGCTTTGAAAGTGTTATTTTTTTTAGATGTGTTGTGTTTTATTACTTTTGTTTATTTAAAGATGTGTCAATTTGTATTTATTAGCATTGATTAGTTATCCATTATTAAAAAAATATTACTGTTTGTGCAATACTTTAAATTGTTTTTATGTGAAATTACACAGGTGACTACTAGCACATTGTCTAAAACGTATGATGTGTATTGTTTTAAATATTTTATTATGATTTTTGTCTAAATGATTATCACTATTTAGTTTTTCATATAGTGGAACAAATACTTTTACAACACTGAAATTAATATTTAGGTGTTTTAAAGTTAAGATTTTTTAAAATTCTCTTTTACCATATATTGTTTCTGTAACAGTAAATTGTAGTGAAATCTTTATGCATAATAATTGCATTTTACGTACGTACTTTTAATTGTGCTGGTAACGTTAGTTTGATGCATAATTCTTTGTTCTTCACATTACAAATAAATGGCCTAGATTGTAAAGAAAAAAAAAAAAACTATGTACAGCATTTATAATATTATAACGTAATTGCAATAATTGCAGTTACAGTGTTTGGTTTGCCATACTATATTTCGCACTTCAAATTTGATCGATTGTGCCTTTCTTTTGCTTCCTGTTGCCATGGGGATCAGAGCAAAAATACAGTCTGAATAAGTCTTTTCAGTGTTCTTGCTATTTATATGAATCTGCGTTCGTGTGTGGGGGTTTATGATTTAGTGTGTGTTAACTACAAGCTGAAACACACAGTTTCGATGAAGGTGAGTCCCAATCTTATTCTTCAGTTGTTGCTTTAATAGATGTGGCTGTGTATCTTCTTTAAAGAGTGTTACACAAGATCTTAATCATATATAGAATATGAGAATGGCACCAAATAAAGCATTACATAACAGGTCGTAAAGAGTTAACGAATTTGGGCACATTTTAACTGAAAGTAACTAAGTTTCTCTCAAAGTAAACGTTTGTTTTATTATAACAGTACAATAGTAGAAAGGAAGTTTTGTAATAATAATGTGCTGATATCGCCCCCGTGTGGCAGCTGGTCGTAACTGCTGATGCAAGTATAAAAGGACTTTACTTTACTAATTGACTACAGTCATTTGGCAGACGCTTTTATTCAAAGCCACTTACAAAAAGAAGAGTAAGTGAAGCAATTTGTCTACAATAGGCTACAGTAGATGTAAACACAGGCTATATAAGGAAACTTACTAGACAGAACAGCATGACAGTCAACAACAACAGTGAACACAAGACAAAGATTTTTTTTTTTTGTTAATCGGTGTTAAGGTGCTTGTGGAAGAGCTCAGTTTTTAGTGCTTTTTTAAATGTTGAGAAGGTTGCAGACTTTCTAGGAATAATAGGTAGATTGTTCCACCAGACAGCCGCTGAACGAGAGAAGGTTTTTGTGAGAGATTTCAAGCCGCCAAATTAAGTTCCAAATTATATGGAACTATTTTTATTTTTATTTTATTTGTTCCTGAATACGTTTTTTTTTATTCAGGAAAAACAAATTTTCCCCAAGTAATGCTTTCAGTACTCACACACACATTTATTAGGCATCTCTAATTTAAAATCTAATCACGAAGTCTATAAAATGTTGTTTTATTATTTATTTTTGTTGCATATAAAATCCAAATAATTAGATTTTATTATATACATTCCTCCAAAATATAATTTTGTTCAGAATTAAAAAAATAATTATAGAATTAAGTTTGTTTGCCAGACAAATGTGACTAGATTATGGATAGATTCATCGAATTATGTTCTCATCCTCTCCCACAGACGCAGACAGACATGCATATTAGTCTGTGTTACTGAGAGACCGGCTTCTCTATATTTAGAATTCGTAATGTAATTTACCGTACTTTCTCCTTTCCATCCACCGGAATTTCCAAGGCAACTGAAGTTACCATAGTAACACGCAGGGATGCTGTAACTACCAGACGATTAATCAGCTCACACTTACCGGTCATGTACCATCAGGTCATAGAGTTCCTGCATTTTATTTATACGTTTTGGTTATGTAATATCTTATGGGATTTTTTTTTTCGAGTTACTGGAACTCATCAATACAGCACTGGAAACAAATTGCCTGGTTATAATTCACAAGTGGGTTTTTTTTTAGTGATGAATACAAAGGGGCTTGTGGAATAACGAATTGACGCGTTGGCTTGAGCCAAAATTGTATACAACACTGACCTCTAGTGGTTGATGTTGGCATTGTACCTCTATTTCATAAATTTTCATTGCCAAACTCCTTAGTGGCTATAAACATTTTTTAATAACGAATTTGATCTCTCTTTGCAGGTGTTATAACTGTGGAGGTCTGGACCACCACGCTAAAGAGTGTGGTCTGCCGCCCCAGCCAAAGAAGTGCCACTATTGTCAAAGTGTCACTCACATGGTGGCCCAGTGTCCCCACAAGAGGTCACTGTCCCCCTCCACTTCTCAGGACCCCCAGTGCCCCACCACTTCAACTCAGTCCCAGGACGAGGAGACCAGGTCTGAGTCGTCGTCTTCTCCAGAGGAATCATCTCAACGTGGAGAACGTTCTCAGCGCTGGAGGAACGTCCGCGACTGATAAATCCCGGGTTCTTGTCTCTGACGTGTTTCAGCACTCGACTCGGCCTCAAAATCATCTACCTCACATGCCCGGACCACCGAGGATGCCCTCCCTTCCCGTGCAGCTACGGTATTAGCACATGTGTGTAGTGTGTCAATCACGACAAACTGTCGAAGTGAATGTGTGTGTGTGTGTGTGTCTGGTGGACATGTAAGAGCGCAAATCAAAAACTCAATCTGTTTATTGTCACAACGCGATACTGTTGTCGTTTTGGTTGAATTAGGAAATGAAACGGATTGAGAATGTGGCTTGGTTGTATCTATTAGATGCCGAGAGCAAAATTAATCCATTTATAGTTTGATATTTAGGTTTTAATTTGTAAATCCATAAGGTAAAGCATATACAAGCTAGTACAGCTTTTTATTTCTAACAGTAATGCACAATAATTGAACATTTTGTACACGGTCCTCAAAGTCGTTTATATTGCGATCAGTCCTGAATTGCTTTATAACGGAGACGTAGGAGGACACGAGTCTGCAAGGGCTTTCATCTGCTGAGATGAGTAAGGAAACTCCAGACCTGTGTAGCTGCTGCTCGTCGGAAGACATTAGAAAACGCTCAGATTTTACATCGTAATATATTCAGAGTAGACGGATGATGGCGATCCTTTATGATTGCCTTTTGATTTTAGAAGCAGCTTTTCCTGTGTTGGACCATCTGATGTGGAGTGACAATTATTTTATTTTATTTTTCGACACGATATCCCTTTAGAATCCACCCATGTTGATTTAAATGTGACCTTAATCATTGTTTCTATGCATTACAATAGAAAGCATTTAGACACAATTCAGCGCCTTCCGCACTGGTGATTATTGTGATGTACTTTTCATTTTTCCCTTTTTTTGCATCAAGTCTACGTTGCTGAAATTAGTCTAACATAGCTGCTTCCCTACATAATATTGAATTATTCTGACATTTTGTATTACGTTTGTTTTTGATTCCCCTAGAAACTATATATCAGTTCTAACTGGTATATACATGTATGTATATGTAGATGTATGTGTGTGTGTGTGTATATATATATACACACACACACACACACATTACATATACAAACATACATGTGTATGTACACACACACATATAATAACACTTATGCTAATTTACATTTTTGAAAATGTTATTTGTCCCATACCTGTCATAGAATCTCAATAGTGGATTGTATTTTACAGAAAGTGTGGAAAGCTGCGCGCCTTTGAATCGTACACGCGATGAATGTAGATCAACGCAAGCCTTATAAAGTCCGGTCCGCTCAGCAGTAAAGTGCTGATGGAGATCCGAGCTCTACAATCAACCGCGGAACAATGGAAAACGAAACAAGAGTGCACTTGAGCAAGTGGAGCAAGGTTTACCCAGAATGCCGCGCGGCAGAGACTAGCCTAACCGCTAGCTTTTTAGATGCCTTCAGCAATAATGAAAGGCTGTTCCTCACGCCTTTCCAATAGAGGCGTGCGTGAAAATCCAGTTTTTAGTATCTTAAAGGGATTTATTTTTTTGACCATAATGATCGTAGACATTTTTCAACGCACGTGATTGGTGAATCAATCGCTCAGAGGATGGAAACGTTCACGTTGCGTCAAGTGTTTAGTAGGTGATTATCTCCCTGGGATTCAAACCTCAACCTTTGGTGTTGCAAGCGCAGTGCTCTCAAATCTTGAAAACCACATAGTTTTAATTGGAAATAAAACCGATTATAGAAATCCAGTATGTATTCCTGACAACCATGAAAGGCGCTGTTATTAAAGACCATTTTTATTTTCATTGTTTTTGAGTGAAAAATATTTCACCACGTGTTTTTCTAAATTGTCCCTGTAACGAACAGAGGTTTATGAAATCTATATTGTTATAATCGCAAAGAATCTCTCAGAGGAGAAAATTATTAGTGTAGCTTTTGAACATATCTAGAACATTTATCACGCTTAAATACATTCAATTCATGAGGAAGCGGGATGTTTATTAGCAGAACGCGGCACATACGGTTTTCCGCCATGTTGCCACGTGTCTGACTTTCCCAACGGTGAGACGTTCCTCACAAAATGCGGTTTTAGAAATACATTTTTAACCTGTACTTATTTGTCTTTCTTTCCCCCTTTTCTTTTTTTATCATAAGTTTTGGTATAGACGTTTATACCAAAGACTTGTGCGTTAGCGGTTCAACTCGTACGCTGTTTAACAGCCTCGTGCACGCGTCGTATTTAATCAAACAAAGACAAACAATCAGAGAGCGACCAAATGACACGAAAAACTGGAACCCGGAGCAGATCGAAACCAAACTTCTCAGGATGAACTTCTCTCAGGGAATAAACCAAATATTTGATTGTTAATTCCTGTAGGAAAGCTTTGACCATTCGCCGAACGAAAGACTGTTGCTTATCTTCCCACTGACCTTGTTCTTGTAGAACAATCTCTCAGTTCCAGCTCTCCATCTTTCCTTTTTGAGAAACTAATCCTTGTTTTTTTTTTTAAATACGTGACTTGCATTTGTTTACACAGACGTCTACCTCATTTCTTCTTTTTCACACCTGCGCTTTGTCGCATCCATGCTGGTCTGGGATCAGTTTCTACAGGAACTAAATGCCTCATCTTTACTATTATGGACCGTTTCGCCTCGTTTCTGCACATCGAATAAAACTGCTGAGCTTTTTGAGAAGGCGATTTTGATTTTTCGTTATTTTTTTTTTTGTTGCGTTTTTTGGACTAGACTCTTATTTCGGGGATTAGCAGATGGAACCATTCCATGTCCGTTTCCTCACTTTGATAACATCACGCGAGGTCACTAGCAGTATTATTAACACGCGCGCTGTACATCGCTAGCATAACTACTGATTTAACGCTCCTGGACTGATGAAGCCGCTTCTGTGGCTCGATCACGTCAGGATTTCGACTGAATGAGCTTCTGGAACGTTCTATTTAAGCATTCAGGACCGAAGGGATTCCGGATCGGCATTCCGGAAGGCCCCAGTTTTAAAGCATTTCTCACACGTCACACTTTCAGCACTGAATGTAGAAAAGTGACCAAAGCCCGAGACCAACTGAAAGGTAAATATCGGGGATTCTTCTGTCTCCGATGTGCCACGTGGCTGTCGAACTGTCAAGTTCGTTGAGATTTTATATTTTCTGGTGTATTTAGGCCGTCTGCTCCTGCGGTGATGTTTGAAGATCAGACCTTCATCCGTGTCTGAGAGTGTTGCTGGACTTTATTAATCCTTGTTTTAACACCGTACGTACAGGATGATTTCTCGTTTCTGCTGTTGAGATTTTTTCCGAACGGCAGACATTTCTGCTCATACGTTTTTTTTTTTTTTTTTTTTTTGTTTATGATTTCATCAAAGCACTGATCGCCTCTTGTATTTGAAGAGCTCATCACTCATTGTAACCACATTTATATGCATTATGTCTGTGAATTTAGGAGACTCTGAGTATGTTTAACTGTTTTACTTGATTGATATTAGACCTATTATATCAAAATTAAATATGTTGCATTCAACGAGAATGTGTGTGTGTTTGATGTTTTTGAAAGTAAATTGCATTTTTCAAAGAAACTGTACAGATAATGTACTTTTCCTTTACGTAAAGATAACATTTTCTCCGAATTTATAATAAATACTGTATATACAGTAGAATTAAGTAACTTTGTTAATATGTGCAGAACAAATCTGGAATGCCTTTGAACTTTAGGCAAACGGATCTTGAATTTCTGTTTTATTAGTGATACAGAATGTTTCCGTTTTTGCACTGATTATTCATATTTCGGCAGTAATTATTTGTAATTGTATAGCACAATTCATACACCAGACAATTATAGTATAATAGTATAGTATAGAAGACGTTTAGTGTTTTTAAACATTTAAATAGTTTTAAATTGATTGGCTTGGTATGTTAAACTTAATCAGAATATTAATAATCTGGAATGTTATTATCGTTAATTAAACAAATCAAATAAATAATGCTTTTATTATTAATCTGTCTAAAATCCTAAAGCTCAAAGCTTTCACACATTCATTGTGTATCTATTATTCCCTAAATAATCGTTTCTATTTAATTCTACTTCCTATTAAATGTAACCCAAACAAGACTTTTTGTCATTAATGTCATCAATAATCTACTGTATTCGGGAATGGTTTGGAATACCCATTCTGCCACTAGAGGTCACTGTTTACTACACTTATCGGCACCGGGAATTTTCAATGAATTTTGGTGGATTTATTGAATGCTAAATACGTATACGAAAAGAATGAACTGTAATACATTTTAACGAAGTTGATATCACAATTGTGCAAATTTTTCATACATCATGAATGAATACGCAACAAACTAATTATTAGCTAACTGTAAGCTTAAGCGCATACTGAAAGGCAATTAACTTGAACACAAATCACATCATTGCCTTGCAATTGAATGGGAACCGATTGAGCTGCGCAACTTTAGAACAATCTCACAGAAAGCAAACAGCAGAAGAAACTGAATTATCTGGAAAAAGACGGAATGAGGGAGGGAGCGAGATGGATGAGAAACTAGAGTGGCCAGCAGCAAATGTGCAAAAATGATTAATACGGGCAGAAATAATTGCATTTCATTAAGATTGATGAGACACCATTTAACCTCCTCTCTCTCTCGTTCTGTTTTTCTCTCTCTTTCTCTCTCCCTCCAGCGTTCATCTTCCATCACTTTAAGCTCCTCACTATACCACGACAGACAGTGATGGAGAGTCTGTTATCCTAGCAGCCAATCAAAAGCTCCGTTACAGACTCTCAGACTAACACACTAGTGGGGTTATTTTTCCTGGCCAATGAGATGTCAGAATTCAATCACCGCCACAAGATCAAGACAGTATAGAGATGATTTATTTATATCTCCAGTAGTTATCCACAGTAACATGTCGACCGTGTTGGTAATATGTGATTAAATGAAGCTCCGCCAAGAACACTTATAGAGAGCGAAAATTAGGTTTTTCGACTGTGATGGATATAGATCAGTGTCTTTGAAATATCTGCATGTCAACAGATTTATGTCTTGCCAATCTGACAGATAAAACACAACTGTGAGCAAATAAATGTACAGAGGGATGCCTCAAAATCTTCCTGAAAACAGATATACTCAACAAAACTTGAATTACATGAGCAAAATGTAGGTTTTGCTAAGTTCAGAATAGATAGAATAGAATAGAATAGAATAGATAATCCGGTGATCTAGTGATTCAAAGTAACAGATGATCAGGTGATCCAGTAATTCAAAGTAACAACCGATTCAGTAATTCTTTGATTTAAAGTAACAAATGATCAAGCGATTCAAAGTAACAACAGATTCAGTAATTCGGTGATTCAAAGTAACAGACAATTCAGTGATTTGGTGATTCAAAGTAACAATAGATTCAGTGTTTCAGTAAGTTTCCATTTTCGTCTTAAAGAAAAAAATATAAGAGTAAACTGGTAAATAAAAAAAAATGATTCAGTGATTCAAAAGTTAATATCTGTGTGTGTGTGTGTACACACTTAAAATCGAATAAAAACTACTTAAATATAGTTATAATATAGTTTTTTTAGTGTTTAACACAGAAGTAAAAATGTATATATCATCTATAGTATAAATATACAAACGCTATATATATATATATATATATATATAAAATATATATAAAATATATATATATATATATATCATTTGTTGATACATATAAATGTATATATAGTTTACTTTCTTTGATATTCAGTGTGAGAGCAAATATTCACAGAGACAGAAATCAGAAATCAGTCTTGGTTAATTTGTTCACCATCACTATTACTGTGCAAATCAAACGCACATACACACGCTTTATAGCAGATTAGAAAAGAAGAGCGGTGTGGAAACGCAACATGGCCAAGGTTATTAAAAAAAGGATGTAGCAAAGCAAGATGGCGAGTGCATGGCCCGGGGGCTTATGGGAGATAAATGGTTGACCCGGGCGGTGTCAGGCCTGGATTGATGCTACTATCAGCAGTGTGTTCTTCCAACGATTTCACTCTTGCTGATAGAGTGTGTTATCTAGTTACTAGCATGAGGGCTTCGGCCCGCAGGCAAACGCAAGGTCAATCTCCGAGGACAATCTTTGTTGGACTAAATGAGAAAAAGAGCAGAGCCAAAAAAGAGAGAGAGAGAAAAGGAAAGAGAGACAGAAAAGAGGAGAAGGAGGGAGAGGAATCAAAAGGCAGCTGTGAGGTCTACGTGATAAGATAAGCCAAATTACTCTCTTTAGCAGGATGAGCCGCGGGCAGCAGGGAAACACAACTGCAGGGAAAGTTAACCAGAGCAGATCTCACCTGAGAAACACTCTTTACCAGAAGAACACACACACACGCACGCACCGCCAAATGTATTCATGAGGCCTGTAAAATTGATCATCACCAGCCTCTCTCTCTCTCTCTGTCTGTCTCTCTCTTTCTCTTTCCGTGTGCGTCTCTCTCTCTCTCTCTCTCTCTCTCTCTCTCTCTCTCTCTGTGTGTGCATGTCTCTTTCTCTCTCTCCCTCTCTCTCTCTCTCTCTCACACACACACACACACACACACACACACACACACACACACACACACACACTCTCTTTCTGTCTCTCTCTGTCTCTCTCTCTCTCATTCACACACGGTCTCTTTCTCACACTCTCTAATTTTTTAGTTCTCTCCATTCTTTTTTCTCTCACACACATTCTTTAGCATTCTCGCACTATTTTTTTTTATTTTTCTCTAATGCTAATCTATTTTTCTCTCTATTCATTGATTTCTCTGTCTGTCTGCTTCTGTTCTCTCTCTCTCTCTCTACTTTTTTTATTTTTTTAGTTACGACCTCTGTCGTTCTACTTATATTACACTATTGATCATTGCCTTATTGTTTTTGTTTATTTGCTTCACAACAGTTTACTATGTCATATAGCATTACATCGATTAATTATGATATAGTTTTGGTAAAATCCTCAACACCTTTCCTCCAACTGAAAACATGTCGTTTTGATGTTACGTCACCACGACTGCTGATGCTCCTCTCAGACGGTAGATGGCGCTGCAAACCGAGTTTACCGCGCAGCAACGCCGCAACCCCTGACCTCTCGCGCAAACGGCCGCTTTCCACGTGCTAAATGAATTCAGAAATAAGATCAGAAATGATGTGCAAGAAATTGAAGCGGAAACAACGCACATTATGTTCTAGACAGCAAACACTACCGCCTGGATTCACACCGGCATTTCCGATTGGCCAAACTCTGCACGCGCCTACCTGTTCGAGCAAGATGAGCCAGTAAGTATAAGTTTGTGCTTCTTTCCTTGTACAAAACCGAGGCAAATCATTTACAAGCCGTTAATTAAGTAAAAACAAATGGTTGCTGAATTAGTACGAAAGTGTGGGAAGCGAGATGAATCCTGGTTCATATAAACATGATTTGAGTGTGGTCTCACATGCCCACTGCATTTCCGGTTTAATATTGCAGTTGATTTAACCTCCTGTGAGCCAATAATCCACAGCATCTTCTGAGAGGGAAACGCTTATCTGCTCTGAGTCCTACAGCAGTTCCACTTTAAAAAATGTTTCAAGATTTCAATGAGAAAAATGTCTTGCACTTTTGCCCTTTTTTATTACGAGCATTACATTTCCCAGCGTTGACTGATGCTGCATTGGTGGATTTGACTTTGAAATTGAAGTTAAGGTTCTGTAAATCAGGGATATTCTCCCTCTTCCTGTCTGCTCTCACAAATGTTCGCCAGAGGAGCTCTGACGAGATTGTGTGCTCGTCTCAACTGTGATTTCCATTTCTGCTTCAGCATGACGGGATTATTCTCTAGCTGCTGATGGATTATTAATGTTAGAGTCATGCTTCTCCGGGTTATTAATTTTTCTTGTCAGTTATTATTATTGTTATAAATGATTCCAGAATGATCGCCTTGACCTGGTGAATGATGTGTGTTTGCCGAGGTGTAAAGAGTATCTGAAAACCATACTTGAGTAGAATATCTTACTGTAAAAAGTACTTTGTTACAACTTACAAGTCACAACTCACCAATTCCAAGAAAAATTCTCAGTATCCAAAAGTATCCAATTTTAAAAGAACTTAATTATTTACTCTTACTGAATTTAGTATAAACACAAAGAAATGTGAAAAACAAGAAACTATTTTATATCCTTGTATAGAAATGTATAGAAAATGTAACACCTCAATGTTATAAATGGCAGAACAAAATGAATAAGAAAGAACAAAAAGTCAGTCGCAGTCAAACTCAAATGTGCAAAAGAGTGTAACCGCTGTTCATGTGAGTTAGCTGATAAATAGCATCCAGTATCTTCAGCATCCTGCAGATGGCGTTATCACCTCGTCCACCCAATCGATTAACTGCGCTAGTAAAAGATATTTTACTATCTTTTAAAGTAAATATATTTTTGCCTCCTTGTCGCACACAATCACAATGTAACAAGTAACGGTATGTGTCCATTCAAATGTTGTGGAGTAAAGAATGCAGATGCTCAATCACAAGTGTAGTCAAGTAGAGAGTAAAAGTTGATTATATTTTTGACAAAGTAGCCAAAATACTTAAAAAATGTAACACGTTCATTTTCTCAAGTACTTTACACCACTGTGTGCTTGTAGGGCTATTTAACTGTGAAACACAGTTAAAACACAAACACACACACAGGATGGACTTGTTGCTCACACTCAGTTTTTTCTATTTGCACATATTCCCAGAAAAGCGGCCAAACACAAACCCAAATGAACTCGGTCTTGTCAAAACTTCTAGAAAGTCTTGTTTTCTAATAAAGTCTCATTCCAACATCCATCCATCTGGCGTGTGAGGGGGTCACACGGCTTTAACTCGGTGTGTGTGTCCCGCAGCCTGGACATTGATAAATTCCCCCTGCCGAACGATCGATAAACGTCTGTTATAGGCCTGTGGTAGCCTGCAGCAAACCTCATAATTATACTGTCACACAGCGCTGACACACGCACACACTCTCACTCACTCGCGCGCTGACGCCTGATTGGCAGGTGGACAGCTGTAACCGAGGGCAACGGGTCCAGAACGGCCTCCTGTGCCCACCCACACCGGACTGTTTTGGTTACATTGACCACCAGACACAGAATAAACAGTCAAGAATTCTGTGGAAAAACCAGCGCAATCATCAACGCTCTCGGAAGGTCTGACCTCGCTGTTTGCGCAGAGATTGTTCAGATTACCAATGCGGAATAATTCCAGTTGGAAGTTTGGGTGGCTGATTGCTGAAGGTCCTATCTAAGATCTGGTCACATGACTGACACCACAAATTGTTCCCACTTGTGGTTGCCAAATATTCCTCATTAAACTTTGACACTGATGTGTTTATTTGAAGAGATTTTCTAATAGTGCTGGCTTAAAAATGTTATTTTGTCAAGGTTGTGGTGTCTAAAGACGACTGCTATACGTATGTTTGTAACGAGCAAGAAATTCTGACCAAGCCTGAGTATTTTTATTTCAAGCTTTTTACTGTAGAGGTGTGTGTGTGTGTGTGTGTGTGTGTGTGTGTGAGTGTGGGTGTGATTTTTAAATTCTAACCATAATAACTGAATCAAAAAAGCTTTATTAGTAAAGAAACATTAAATACACATATTTTATCTTTGAGACTACTTGTCCTTGAGACTATCAGCTTTGAGATTTTCCCAAGACTTTTACTCAAGAATTAATTTTTTAATTCAGAACAAATTCAGAGCATAATCACAATTTCAAAGAAAATATCACAAAAGTTGCATTTATATTTTTAATTATTATTTTTTCAAATATTAATATACCGTAAAATGTTTTTAATACATGTGTTATTTTTAAATTGTGTATATATATATATATATATATATATATATATATATATATATATATATATATATATATATATATATATATATATATATATATGTATGTGTGTGTGTGTGTGTGTGTTTAGTTACAGTATAATAAATGTATCATTATTATTTACATTTAACATTTATTCAGATTAGTCATAATTCTTCATGTACTGTAAATGTATTCTTAGAACAGAAATAAGAAACTTTAATTTGTTTACATCTGCTCAAACACCTGCAGGTGACCTACTGACCACTATCTAACGGTGACCTTTACCCCCGCTTGACCTCTGACCTTTAGTGCTTAAACCTACCACAGGGGTTTGTGCCTAATATGGGTTCTATATTATTTTAACACTCACGTAATGTTCATTTAATATTACAATAGTAGATTAATTATGAGTCTAAAATGATTTAGACATTGTAATTGCCTGTAACCATAATTGTTAATGCTCTTCTGTCAGTTTCAACAACTTTAATCAATGAATTATGATAAAAATAAAAATGACGTATGTTTAATCTGTATAGTATGAATTTTAAGCACGTACTGTATACAATAAGAAAGCTTTTAGTTTAAAGCTTCTTTCTCTTCCACACTCTCTGTCACATTCTCTCTTTTGCATTTTTTTCTCTCCAATGCTTTTTTTTTTCTCTCGCTCAATCTTTGATTTTGATTTGATTGTGATTTTTCTCGCTTTCTTTCTCTTCATCATTCTTTCTCTCTCTCTCTCTATCTTTATCTTGTTTCATCTCTGCTTTTCACTGTTTCTCTTTTCTCTCTCTCTCTGTCACGCTCTCTTGCTTGCTTTCTTTCTTTCTATTATTTTCCCCCCACAAATACGCTTTTTCATTCCAGTTTTGTTCTCTTTCTCTCTCATTCTTTGCTTTTCTTTCTGTCGTGTGTGTTCTTTCTGTCTGTCACACTCTCTCACTTTCTCTCTCTTCATCATTCTTTTTCTCTCTTTTGCTCTATATCTCTCATTTCTCTCATCGTTCTTTTGCTCTCTCTCTCTCTTTCTCTCTTTTTGTTTTTGTTTCTCTCTCTGTCACGCTCTCTCACTTTCTCTATCGCCATCGTTCTTTTTCACGAATCCTCTCTTTCTCTGCTTCTCTCTCTTTCTTTCTTTCTTTCTTTCTCTCATTGCTCTTTTTATCTCGTTCTTGTCTCTATCTCCATTTTTCTCTCTCCCTCTCCTTTCCTTTTAATTTCTGCTTTTCTTTGGTTTTTTTTCTGTCTTGTTCTTTCTCTCTGCTTTTAACTCTCTTCCTTTCTGTCGGACTATCCCTCTTTCTCTCGATTTTTCTCTCTACCTATTTTTCACTCTCAGTATCTTCATCTTTACCTCTTTTAACCTTGCGTTTTCTTTCTCTTCTCTCTCCCTCCGAGATTATATGATAACATGTGGATTACATCTGATTGTAAATGTTTTCTCGGCTCGATACTATTTAAAAGCCGAGCGCTCCCTACGGAACATCAGCAGCTCTGGATGAATCAGACTCCATTCATTCCTCATCACAAAAAAATGTCCCACATTCATTTCTGATCATTGATTATTGATTATATATTAGCGTTAACTTCATTTCAGGTTTCAGGCCCTGCAGCCACACACACACACACGCACACACACACTCACACACGCAAACAAAGACTCAGGCAGCTGGTTGGACACCCTGCGGGGTCTTTGCGGAGACTGAGGATGAGTGTGAGCGCGCGGAGGCGAAGGCAGCTGCTGCCGCTCGTGGCCCTTTGTCACCCCGTCTTCTTCCCAGCATGCACTGCTCTGCCACCCCATTGTCCTCTAGGTGCTGAAGATTTCACGCTCCGTCCTGCTGAAGTCCAGCTGTCCCGAGCCGAGCGCGGGTCTCTACGTCAGGCCGCTCTTACGTGTCTGTTCTGTCATTATTAGCCATTAGCGCCAACAGACAGCGGTAATAACACTCCTGCGTAATTGAATAATGTCTCCAGCCTCGACCCTGCTGGGACCCCGGCGCTCAGACAAATGATGCGCGGCGTCTGTCATGGAGATGTGCGTCCTGCTGGTTCGCCTCCGCCATCATCATGGTGGTGGTGTTCTTCCCGCGCCTGTATTTTAAGGGGTTGAGGGTAGAATGGCGCGGCCTTGTCACACGCGGAGGTGACGGGGTCGTGTGTTTGTTGCGTGTAGTTTCTCATTCTGTTGCCAGCTTGATGCATGTATGTGCCACCGAACATTTAAGACTCTCTCTCTCTCTCTCTCTCTGTTTGTCTTCCTCTTTTACTCCCTTTGCCCTCTCACCTTCTCTAAATCTCTCTTTCTCTGATTCAATATCCCAATCTTTCTTTCTCTATTCACTCTTTTTCTCTCCCTCTCTCTTTTTTCTTTTCTGGATCTCTCTCACCCATTTCACTACCTGCTTCACTCTCATTGATTCTCTTCACCTCTCTCTTTCCGTCTCTGTCTTTTCCACCCCTGTTCTTCTTTTCCTCCACCTTTTGCTCTCTCTCTCTCTCTCTCTCTCTCTCTCTCTCTCTCTATATATATATATCCTTTTTACTCTGTCCAACTTTTTTGCTCACTAACTCACTCTCGTCCACCTATTTGCTCTTTCTCATCCCCATCTCTGTCTCTTTTTATGTTTCCGTCTGTCTCTCTCTCGTACTCAGACTACTCTCTATCTTTTTCTCTCTCATTTTTGCTTACTCACTCTCTCCATGTGTCTTTCTCGTCCACCTATTTGCTCTTACTCATCCTTTTCTCTCTCTCTGTCTTTCACTCTTTCTTTCTTTCTTTTTTATTATTTTTCTTTCTCTGTTTTGCTCCCACCACTGCACCTCTCTCTCTCCCTCTCTCTCTCTCTCTCCCTCTCTCTCTCTCCCTCTCCCTCTCTCTCTCTCTCTCTCTCTCTCCCTCTCTCTCTCTCTCTCTCTCTCTCTCTCTCTCTCTCTCTCTCTCTCTCTCTCTCTCCCTCTCCCTCTCTCTCTCTCTCCCCCTCTCTCTCTCTCTCGGCCTGCAGCGGTCGCCCTGAGGCAGTGTGTGTTCACTTGCCAAGGGCGATGGCTGTGATACTCTAAACGCATTCTGTCAGGAAACATTACAGCCCATATGAAGTACTTAAGAGTCCGATTACACACACACACACACACACACTCACAGCTACTGGACTGACACGGAGACTAAGTTAAGAATTATTAAAAAAAATAAAAACCTTTACTCCTTGTATCTCCTTGTAATGTCCTTGCATCTGCTGAAACATTAAATTAGCGTTAATGACTCCATAATCTTTGAGTAAAAAGAGGAATAAAGATCATGCTGTTTTTTTCAAGTGGACATTTGAGAAAGTTTAAACTAAATAAAGTCTTAGCGAGTCGACAGGAGACTCCGTGAGACTGTGAGACGTCAGCTGATCCTAAGACTCTGACATTTTAAAAACATTCCGTTTTGGAAAAAGAAAAAAAACTTTTTTTCGCTCACTCACTTCACATCTTTTTTTTTTTTTTTCCCTCTCCCTTCTCTTTCGTTCTCACACAATTGTTCATTTTTTCGGATGAGACGGAGAGACTGACTGTTTTAATAAAAGATCATAGAGACTTTAGTGGCTTTTCCTACAATATTTGCTGCATCAAAGCAATAAAGCAAGAGTTTCTTTTCGCTGCCAACCGATCAAGACGTGCACACACACACACACACATACACACACATACACACACACACACACACACACACACACACACACACACACACACACAGATGATATTAGGCTTTAATCAAAGCCGTATGTTTAGTGTGTTTGGTTCAAGCTCGGCAGTGGAGAATGAGACATGTCTAGAATTCTGCCACTTTCATAATCTTTATTTATTTTGTTTACATTTTCAGAGTTGTATGTTTACTTTGTAATAGTGTAATTTGTCCCAGATGTTTAAAGCACAGCTGCAACGGAAACAATTACATTGTGTTGGTTTATGAAAACAATAGTGATAATAATAACAAACAAACTTCCTGTGAGTGTGACTTGTGTCTGTCGAAGTCTTGCGTGTGTGTGATGTTGTCACGGTAGTGAATTGGGATTTGAATGCTCAGTGTGTGTGTGTGTGTGTGTGTGTGTGCGCATGCGCGTATGTGTGTGCCGCACGGGGTCAGCAGTGGTCTGTGAGAAAGGAACGCAAACAGGAAATGGACACACATGGCTTTGATTTATTGTTTTGGCCTCTACACATTATAATTTTATTACACCCCCTCCCCACACACACATTATCTCTCTCTCTCACACACACACACACACACACACACACACACACACACACAGAGATACAACCTGTTCCAGTTTTTTCATGTTTTGGATTTGGTTTTCTCGCTCATGCAGACATCTAGTCATTATGATTTTACAGATATGTCCAAAAATGCATTGATACATTTGTACTTTTGTTTAATTTTTAGAATCAGAAAATACGCATTTCACACACACGCATATTTGCATGCATTTGTATACATAAAGAACATGCAAATATAAATATAGATATATTTATTTATATTTTCACTACACACACAATTAGTTTATATATATTTATATAATATATGTGTTATACCTACATATGATTTTTTTTTCATAGCGAAAAATACACAATCATTAACATCCAATCATGCAAACATACACTCATAAATATGTATATAGGTATATAATGTATATACAGTAGTAATAATATACACAGTACTATCGTTTTATGATGCACTAATTTGACCTCTCTCATTATACCTGGAATTCTCCCAAGTGTTTTTTAACTGCTGACGTGCGGCTGGCTGTAATTGGCTGGCTGGCCTGTGGCCGTGTTTGGTGTTAATGACTATCATCATAAAGATTCATTAAGTCTTTAAAGGCCCATTTCAAGCCACTCATCAGTGCTAACTGCTAACCGCTAACCTTTGGGGTGTGACCGGGAATGTTTTTGGGAGTGCCAGAGGAGGGAGGAAGTGTTTTCCGTGTCACGGTCATCCCTCGTTACTCCAGCGATTTGAGCAGTGGTTGTTATCGTGATCTAGCGCTAGGGAGCCGGCGAGTTAGCGTAGCGCCTCATTTCCAGGCTAATATTCTTGCTCAAGCCCTCGGATTCTAGCGCCAGGAGGGAGGACAAAACGACGTTTAATGCGTTCCTGTGTGTTCATTATTGTTATTTTCAGTCAAACGGACTGTTAAATGATCACTTTCCCTAATCGCCTCTGTTGTGGCTTGATGTGCCCCCTTGCCATTTTTGTTTTCAGACAACAGATTTTGAGAAAAATAATTATAATTTAAAATTATATTAATTTAATTTTATGTGTGCGTATATTTGTATTTTTATATATGTATATTTATATATAGAAGTTTTGTGTGTGTGCACATATATATATATATATATATATATATATATATATATATATATATATATATATATATATATATATATATATATATATATAAAAGCAATAGTTACAATTATACATTTGAAAAACTGAAATATCTAATTACATTCAGAGTCACATTATATACTCAATATCATTTGTTAGTTCTTGTGTAAGTGTACAATGTTACTGAACAAGCTGTTGATTACAAATAAAAACAGATAACTTGCAAAAATATATTTTTGTATACATTTATTTTGTACAAATAAGTCATTATATATACATATAGAACACTGTAATTTAGCTTTCCAAAATGTACAGTTTCAAAGATTTAGACATAAACACAAATAGGCACAAGCACGACTAAAGAATAGAAGTTTGTTTCATGTTTTATTTGTATTTTCCTCTTTTTATGTCCAAGTAGTTAAATGTACTTGTGCAACTGAATGTTACTGATATTAATGTCTATAACATGCAGCATTTTGAACATAAATCTCAAACGACACCTGACTAATTTGCTTTGACACAAATCTATAAAGTTCCAAACTAAACTCTGGAGAAGTCTCGCATCCGACTCATCCGTGAGATGCTGGAAGCCCCGAGGGTGGTCTTCACTGTCGGCGTGTGCCAGACAACTGCACAAAATGACTGGAATATAATCATTTCAATAGTGATCAATGGGGCAATTCACACGGCAGGCGATCCATGAGCAACAATTGTCCTCGCTGTGCTAAAATCACTTGTTCTATTTCTGCGAGATGAAGAAAACCATGTCGCGCCCTCTGATGTTGATGAATGTCCATCATTAAAGTGGATCCTTTAATGGGTCACATTTATGTAGTTAAGAAGAATTTAGCGACAAACTGTTGAACTACAAAAAGATGACAAATGCGTCCGCTCTAACGCGCCCACCAGCTACAGAGACGTCATGCTGAACTGTGATTGGCTAATCACTGATAAGTCTAGGTTGTTGATAATCTTATCAGATTTATTCATGTGTGTAACATTATTTTTGTTTGTATTTATTTCAGTTTTGTTTTCTAGATGAACTATGGTACACGTGGTTTTTTGTTTAATGTAGAGTGTATGGTCCATATGTACGGTATGTATACGCACACTAATAGAATCATAAAAATATGAAAACAGTTTCAGTATAGTGTTTAGATATCTGTATCTGTACGTATATAAAATAATAATTAATTTGTGTGTTACTACGTACATATACATGTGTTTGTATATAATTTACTATTCGTTTAGCTGTTGCTTTTATCATAAGCTACTTACAATTTTTACTTCCTGCTTTTCCTGGTACTCTGGTAAAATGTATTTATTTAAATACACAAATAAAATAGAATATTGTTTTAAGATAATGTTTTATATTTATGTGTATGTGTATAATATATATCTATAATAATAATAATAATAATAATAATAATAATAATATATTATGATATATATAATAAACGTCTTTTGGATTTCTGACTTTTTAGGCATTTTTTTCCATGCATTCGTCATTGTTTTACGAGTGAACACAATTCTCTTTTTAAATACATAATGACGTTTTTTTAATAATATAGACAAATTGCAAAACTGTGCGCGCATTGAGATTCTGCATTTCATTTCGCCGGACGAGGCTTTAGCATTAGAGAATAATACGTATCCGATATCGCGTTTCTCAATAATGAATTACAATTAAGGAGAAAATGTCATATGTGTGTGTTTATGTTTGCGTGAAACTGTGTGTGCGCCTTGGGCCGTCTCGCCATTAGGGTCTGTAGTAAATGGAATAATGGGAGACGATGAGAAATCCCAACGTTGAGCAATAAGGGGCTGATGGGATTGTTTAATATCCCAAAGCCGGTAACCAGGTTTGCACACACACCGCCGAGCAGAGTGTGTGTGTGATTTAATGGCCGTGTTTAATATCTCCCCTAACAAGGTTTCGGCATTTTGGACATCACCATTGGGGCCTTGTCAGTGCGCGCGTGTGTGTGCGTGTGTGTGTGTGTGTGTGTGTGTGTGTGTGTGTGTGTCTTATTGGCCGTGTTTAATATCCTCTGTAACCAGGTTTGTACATCACCACTGGGGCTGCCTGTATCACTTCATGCTATCTGCCCCGTCTCAGGAATCTAATATGGCAGCCTTGCACTCCATCTTTCTCTCTTTATTTCTCCCTCTTTCTTGTCTTTCACACAGACCCAGCACCAATCAATTATCATCCCACCAATTCCAATACAGCGGGATCAATCGCTGCGCCGACCAGCTGAGGCTTCTGCCCGTCATCCCATAATTTCGCTACTATCTTTGGTCCATGTCAGTGTCTGATTGGCTGAACAGAGCACAAACGATTAAAAAAAATCTGTTTTAAAACTTCATAGAACCCTTCGCAGTCAAAGCACTTTATTAAGCCGACAATAGTAAAAAAAATATAGTTAAAATGTGTTTTATTTAATTAACATTTGCATTAAATGTTTGTTGAATTCCTCACTCCAAAGGACCACAAACAGATGTAGTTTTATCTGTTAACACGGAATTCATGAGAAGTGATGTTCGTTTGGCAGTGTCCTCAGCAGTTATGAGGAATGTGCGCACACGTTCTTCCGTTTTTCACCACGGTATTCCAAAATTCCCCAGTCTCGCGTGATTTCTCCAAGTCCCGCGATCACGTCCACAACAAAAGTCCATCAGGCTCGGACTTGACAGGTTACACAGACCTTTTAAATTTTTAATAAATGTAAATAAAATAAAATGGTCGAACCAACAAACAAGGAATCCTATGTGCATAGTACATACGGTTTGTACTACCGTATTTATGTGAATAGAAGCACCCTTTTTCAATTTTAGAAGTTCAAAAACTTGGGGGTGCTTATATGCGCATAATATTCCATAGATGTAAGCATCAGTTTTTCATATTTCAAGTCTGGAGCAATCACAAATAAATGGAAATGCATAGCGGTGCGCTAGTGTCCTCTTTTCTTTCTTTAAATAGTGTTTCCGGAGGCAGACATGCATATATTGAAATTGAATTGAAATTGAATTGAAAAATCCTTTATTAGTCCCACAGCGGGGAAATTTCACGTCACAACAGCAACAACAAATCCAAACAAATAAATAAGCAAACATCACCATAACATATGCTTTTAGTGGCTGAATAACGGAAATAAAGAAACATGAAGCGACACTTATCAGTGGCTAAATAAAGTGTTAACAATAAAAATAAACTATGTACAATACAAAAAATTGAAACATACAGAGACGACAAACTAAATAGCAGGCCAAGGGCTAAAGGCTAGAAAGTACATAAGCAGGCAAAAGCGTCAAGGCAGAAAGAGAGCTGTCGAAAACGAAGAACACAAGGCAAGGAATCAAAACCAGAAAACAAACGCAATCAGAACACTCGTTCTGCTGCACAGGGCAAAACAATACCTAACAACAATCATCATGAAGCGTCTGATAAAAAAATGGCTGTCACTGCGCTGACTGGAGAGCAAAGGCTCATGGGATTGGAGTTCTGATCACTAAAACAGATTTTTTTTTTCGATTATTCAAGTAAAACTACATAGAAATGATACAAGTCAAGAGAAAGTATTTAGCCAGAAATTGTATTTATTTATTAATTAATTTTTTGTGCCAGAAAAACAAGGGGTGCTTATCTTCGTGTAAATATGGTAATTCAATTTTGAAAGTGTCTGCAGAATAGAGTGAAAGGTGTAAAAAATTATCAGAAAAAGATCGACTGTCACAGATTTTGCACACACACACACACACGCTCACAAATGGTGGTTGACTTCCATCTAAGATTTGCGATTTGACAGAAACACGGAGTTAATAGTGAGCGAACATGATGTGTATAAACCAAACCAACTGATAGAAGCAAATGACAGAATCATGAGTGAACCTGTAATGTTTAATTCTGTGCCTCAATGAGCTGTGGGTGAGTTAGATTAGATTTGCCGTGTGTGTGTTGTATGCGTATTAGATTTTATTAAACCTTCCCTGAGTTCCTACATACATATCACTGTCACTCACATTCCTCAGGCTAAGAAAGTTATTACTCATCCATCTCTTTCTCTCTCTCTCTGTCTCTCTGTCTCATTATCTCTCTCTCTCTCTCTCCCTCTCTCTCTCTCTC